>JACGTP010000019.1:2053711-2084471 GCA_023678845.1 Mischocyttarus mexicanus | reverse complement strand
AGAGAGAGAGAGAGAGAGAGAGAGAGAGAGAGAGAGAGAGAGAGAGAGAGAGAGAAAGAGAGAGCAGGAAAATGCACGTTTCGAATGTATTTCCCAATTGAATGCCGCGCCCATAAATCGGGGAGAAAATAAAATATTGGTAGGGATGCAGATGTGGATATAAATAAATAAAAATAGAAATATACGAAGAGAGAATAAGAAAGACAAGGAACTAGATCCTTTTGAATGAATTTAAAAGCGAACAGAGAAAGAGAGAGAGAGAGAGAGGAGAGAGAGAAATCTCTTTTTTGTTAACTAACGTTTTGTTAACAAATGTTTCCAACAAACAAGTATTTTAATTGAATGCTCTTTATAAATATAATCCATACTTTTATTTATATATAAATCTTTTTCTCTGTACTTTGAACCTGGTGGTATTATAATAATATCTAATATTAATAATAGCAGGAATGATGATGATGATAATAATAATAATAATAATAATAATAATAATAATAATAATAATCTTTTTCCCTCCGCCGATTAATTCGTGCTCGAACTCGCGAAAAGCGTCACCATCGGTAACAACAATGGACTCGGATTAAGCTGAACGTGTAATCGTAACAATAGTTTCTATCGATGAATCGATGTTGGATCGGAGAGCAATGGCGACTCTCGTCATCGGCAATGAAGTATCCAAGTAGAGGGGATGAGGATCGGGCGGGGAATGAGTTTGGTCCAATCTGGAACGAAAGAGGTGGCAGATAGTGAATCAGTGGGGTAGGGGAGTGTGACGAAATAAAATAAAATAAAAAAAAAAGAAAAAAAAAGATACGTACATAGCACTTTCGTGAGAACGAAAGCATCGCCGATCGAGCCGTTTCAATTACGAGAATTGTCGACGCTTACTCCACGACGAGAGTTTGTTATCGTTAATGCGCGAAACTCGAGCTTCAAAAAGCTCCAGCTTCGAGACCAACAATTGCAATCTTGTGTATGTGTGCGAATGCGCGAATGCATACATGCACGATTTTCAAACGCTCCTCGATGGCTATCTATTCTTTTTTACCCCCATTTTCATTTTTATTTTTATTTTTATTTTTTTTTTTATTCCATTCCCCATTTTATTTAATTTTACTTTATTTTTAACATATCCGTGATTACTAGATTACAGTTTTACCAAATTTACAAACATAATCATAATTAATATTGTAAATTTTTGAAAGAATTAGCGTTAAATGATTCCTTGCGCCGAATATCGTTTGAATATCTTTTTATCTTTTCTGTTTTTCTCGTTGCGTTGATGCTTCGATGATAATTAAGCAATTACCAGGAGAAATTATTTTCCGAGATTAATTATAATCATTGCATGCGGTATTTGAAAGCTGCGAAAATTTGTTGTTATTAAAGAAAATAACAAAAAAATCAAATAAAAAGAGATGATCGTAACAGAGAGATATCATCTATCTATTGACCAATGGATTCCATCAATTAACTTCTGATTTAATTAATTTCCAGTCTTCTTTCACCTCCTCCTCCTCCTCCCTTCTATACCACCCTTATCAATCCTATTTTTTGTTGAAACCGTATCGTCGAAATAATACCATAAACCTTTCAACTCTTTTATATTATTATTATTATTATTTATTTATTAATTATAATTATACGATTATTATCAATATTATTATTATTATTTGCCTTTCCACTTGGTTTTACCGGTGTTTAAAAAAGCAAACAATATTAATTAAAGGATTTGATGATTATTATTCGAAAAGTTTAGCAGGTCAAATTAGGAAAACTCGTTGAAGCTTACAAGTTACACCGTTAGAGTAATGATTATTCTCCGCATAGATTGTTCTATTAATTAGCTAGGAATATACGGGTATTTTCGAGAAGAAAGAAAGACCGAGCGAGCGAGAGAGAGTGCGAGAAAGATAGTGCGAGAAAGAGGGATAATGCACGTTGGCGCGTATGCATCAGTTCGAAATTTCGATCTGTTGGCTAATATTTGGAATGAGAATGATGTATTTACCGTATCGAGTACGTATGGAAAGTCGTGTTTGGTCTCGGAGTACCGGACTAATGAGTACCAACGCTCGCTCGACGTTATCCTTTCAAATTGTTTGTACTTCACCGCCATTTTTTTTTTCTCCCTTCGCGATGTTTTTTTGCTTTTTTCTTTCTCTCTCTCAATTTTTTCATTTTTTTTTTTTGCCCTACCCCCCGTCACCACCCTCCTTTTTAACTCGCATGTCAATCGAGATAAATCACGAAGTGTTTGTTCGATTTTCGGGATATTTTTTGTGTTTGTTTTATTCGTTTGGTACAGGAAGATGGAGATTCATTCATTCGTGCGTATCTCGATGAAGCGTAATGGAAATTGTGTATCGTGTTGCTTTTAATATGCGTCGAGTGGTTGCTGGTAGTGTGGTCATCGTGTGCACACGCGTCGTTTCATTTTTATTTAGAATTTGTTTCTAGTCAAACGTAAAATGTTCATTACAGTTCTGTTTGTATTATCATTATTTGAATCTACTAATTTACGAATAGATTCAATAAAAATGTATTGGAAATTTATGAACAGTCAAGTTTCAGTTTTGTTAGTAACCTCTTCTAATCTCGAACGAACGTGCCTTTTTGTTCCAAATATCGATAAACTCTTTTCTTCGATTTTCTTCTTTTTTTTCTTTTTTACATTTCTCATTGTGGAAAATAGTACGTTAAATTAAATGTAAGATAAGAGAGTATACTCTTCTCTAAGCGTGTATCAACGCTCGTTGATCTAATTGCTTAGATAGAGAACATTGACTCTCGTAGAACTCGTATAGGGTCTCTCTCTCTCTCTCTCTGTCTCTCTTTGTGATATTAAGGTTAAATATTGCACGATAATTCGTAGAAAACTTATCTGATCTCGTACACGTGGCCGATCCTTTCTCTGGGTAATGCCACACAAACTCGAGATGGGAAACGCGGATAGGCGCAATAAAAAAATATTAATTATTAACACTCGCGATATAATGCATGCACGAATACGTGCACGTTGCAATACTAAATGCCAGAGTAAAGCTAGAATTTTATTTAATGATTTGTCAACAGACATTTACAAGTAGAATTAATTATCTCCTAAATATATATATGGAGAGAGAGAGATAAATGCATACATTCCAAAATATATTACAAGCTACTAAAAAAATAAATATTGATAAATATTAATGATAGGAAATAAAAAATTCGTTTCTGTTTTCTTTTTTTTGGTATTTCTCTTCTTTCTCATTTCTAATCTTTCTTCGAGGGTCGAATTTTTTGATTTGGTTGCTTGTCGAAAACACGTTCGTAACGCCGAGAGACGCTTACGCATACGTCGAGTAATTGATTATGGAAAATGGCCTTCGGCAAATAAGTAACTTACTCTTTTCTCTGTCTTCCTTTTCTCTCTCTCTCTTTCTTTGCGTTTTAAGGGAAGTTAAATTAACTTTTCAGAAACGTTTACTTTGGCAAAAACTTTGTTAACCTCCTACACAAGACTTATTTTTTATCCTTTCTGTTTTATTTTTTCTTCAAAGCTTTTTCTTACCGCAAAACTAGCGAAAGGGAAATAAAGAGAGAGAGAGAGAGAAAGCGAAAAGAGGAATTGGTAGATGTTCAACATTTATACAAGAGCCAGTGATGATGACCGAGAAAACTTTGATGAGATTATTACGCGTTCATTTAATTTCGCTAACTAGGTCTTCTTACATTTTATTGTAATGATTGAATATACCCGCAGGTAAACGTACATATACCCATCGAGAAAAGTTCCAAATCCCATGCTACGAACAAAATGAAGAAGGGGAATTAAAAAAAAAAATAAAATAGAAAAAAGAAAAAGTTGAGCTTGCAATTTGAAAGAAAATAAAAAGAAAAAAAGATATAAATAAACGTAATTACTCTTCCGTGAAGTTAATTAGTACTTCCAGCTAACTATGAGTTATTTATTTTTACGATGAGAGAATATTATTTTTATTTATTTATTTTTATCGAAATAATAATCCATCGAGTGGTGTACCTATGCTACGAATGCGATGTTTCTTTGTGGGTATTTCTATTTTTTATACTCGCATAAAATTAATTTATGATAAAAGGAAGAAATTCGCTGGAATAGTTGTTTTTTTTTTATTTGCAAATAAAAAAAAAGAAAATGTTTATCCCGAACTTGGTGTATGCATAAAAGGAAGTTCGAAATATTACAGAAATCTTTTTTCTTTTTTTTTTCTTTTTTTTTTTTTATTGCACATTATACGATAAAGGGGTCAACACAGTAAAGTTTGCGTTTGTATACTTGCGAACAAATATGTATGTACATCTTTGTGTATGTATGTGTATGTAGGTATAGGGGTAGGTCCGCAAATGAGCGCATAAACAAACGAACCGTGTCTTATCGCCGTGGAACTGCATTTTATTATCTAAATGGCTTTCAACGAGGTACGCGAAGTCGTAACACTAACGCGAGTTTACGACAAGGAGTTCTCTGTCTTTGTCTCTCTTTTCTTCATTGCCAGAACGATCCCCTTTATTTTTGTTTTCTTTTGTTACAAATTTATTTTTATTTTTATTTTTATTTTTATTTTCATTACAACTCGCGAGAGTTTGATTTTTAGGGGAAGATATTACATCAATGTTTATACGACAAATCGTCGTCAAACATACACAGAGACGTGATTTAGAAATAATTTCAAACAAAATATAAAACAAACAAGAAACAAATGACCGTTCAAATATTTGCAATTATATATTGTTCATGATGTAAAATAAATATTTGCAGGATAAAAAGAAAAATCGAAATAGAAATATGTTTCGATCAATGTGTTCGTTAAAAAAATAAACTAAAATAAAATAAAAACAAATATATATATATATGTAAATAAAATCGGAAAATTTTCGACAGAATTGTCATTATCCTATTATAGATATTTTTTAACAACATTTCAAACAATTTCACTTGCCTTCGTATTTCATTTCCGTCACCTTTAATACCCTCAGGGTTAAAATGTATTTTTATTCCTCTCTTTCTTTCTTCCTTTCCCCTTTCCTATCTCTTTTTGAAACACGTATGCAAATTGTGCTGTATATGGTGGAACTTTTTAAAAAATTAGGCAAACGTCAGATAGAACGTCAGCGATAGTTAATTCTATTCATCTACGACAAAAGATTGAGCAGAGCAGTATAATTGAACAAAAGGATACGATCGTAACGCTTCAATAAATATTAAACTAACTTTTATTAAGTCGATCCTTAAAAGTTGATTTTCTTTTATAACCGAAGTAAAAAAGAATGTTTACGATTTCAATGAAATTTTCATATTTCATCCTATTCTCGACTGGCCAACCACTTGAATCCTGAACCTCATTTTGTGTTATTTAAAATATCTCTAATAATATTTGCCCTTCTCGTCGAATCGATTCTCGATTTAATTATCATATTTATTTCTCTACTTTTATACTTTTATTTTGTCCATTTACCTATGAGAGAGGAAGTAAAGGTTACAAGACAAATAAAGAAAACCTTTCTAAGCAATAATTCGTGATGTCGTTCATTGTCAAATTTACGATGCCATTTAAGGTGCCATTTATGTGGTCTTACCTTTAAACTTTGCTTAATTAAATAATAGTATGAGAGAGAAGAAAAAAACGTTGAAATGCATAGGTAAGAGAGAGAGAGAGAGAGAGAGAGAGAGAGAGAGAGAGAGAGAAAGAAAGATAGGTTCAGGTGTACGTTATAATTCATATCAAACTTCAAACAGAAACGGAAAAAAATCCAATTCTATAAAAAATTTTAACGAAGCAATGCTTTTCGCGAAGATGATTGCATAAAATAACATTTCCCGTGGTCATATATAAAAAAGATCATACTCTCTTTCCCTCTTTTCCTTTCCATTTCTCATTACCAACATTAAATTTATCGATGGTGTACCGATATCGGGCCAGAGTTGTATTAAAAAAAAAGGAAAAAAAAAGAGAGAGAGAGAGAGAGAGAGAGAAAGAGAGAGAGAGAAAGAATGTATCGTGCAGATCGCACGGTGTCTGATAGAAAAAAGCTGTCCGTATGAGATCGAAGGTACAGTACTGCCAGCAGACACGACGAGAGGGTTGCGTCTGATGCCTGTGGGAGAAAGAGGAGGAGGAGGAGGAGGAGGAGCTGGAGGAGGGATGGGCTTGGAAAGGGGCTGCTGGAAGTCCTGGACGCGAAAGGGTGATCCTCGATTTTGCACGTTGCCGCAATCAGTAGCAGCCTCGATATATGCAGCCCGCGTATCGATTTCGACAAACGAGTACGAAGAATAGCGCTCGGTTGCTGCCCTCTCTTCTCTCTCTTTCTCTCTCTTTCTCTGCATATATACACACCAATGTATGCTCGAGTGTACGTGTATTTTGTAGACGAGAAATGCGCAGCAGTAAGCATACATTGCGCATGCGCGATGCGCATCTGTGCTCACGTTTTAACTCCCCCTATTTCTCTCTCTCTCTCTCTCTCTCTCTCTCTCTCTCTCTCATATGTTCTACTACTATCGCAATCTCCTACATTTACGGTAACCCACACCGTGTACATAGTCGCTATATTATTTTATACTGTTAATGGCGAAACGTCATAATCAACAGACGCTGCAATTATATTACGAGCATACCTTACCACCAAGAACAGCAACGGCGTTATGCATCCCTTGGAAGCATCACCTTGTGTCCTTATTTTCTCTCTCTCTCAATCCCTCCCTCCTCCCCTGGCATCTCTTACCTCCCTGTATGACGTTCGAGCAGCTTTATAGTTGGCTGATGTTGCTGCTTCCTTGCGAACTTCTCTCTTCCTTCTATCTCTTTCCTTTCTTACGGTGAAAACGTATTTGTCTATATATCTCTCTCTTTCGTTCTCTTTCGTTCTCTTTCTCTCTCTTTTTCTCGTTTAGAAACGTTGAACAGAGTACGTTATTTCTAATCTATTTAAATAATGGTAATGGTGATTAGAAATTGTACGAGTTATCTTAAATAAGAAAAAAGTTGTAGATAGTATATAATGCATCGGTTTCCTTTCTTAAACGTAATAATTAAAGAACACGAAGAGTTGTGGGTAGGGTTTGTAAATGAAACAAGGGGTTGTATAAATCGTATTGTCGGCACGAATTGACCTAACCTGGTACTTAACAACCCAATGGTTGGTAACAATTTCTAGGTGCAAGTTGGTGAAAACGAATGAATCGACAACACGATATACTTTTTAATTTCTCCCAACGGTGTAATCAGCAGCCGGTGCAATTACGCGGGCACGTCGATATGTGAAAACGAGGTTTGATATTATGCACGCGTTAGAACTTTACGAGCGTCCTTTCGTCCTGATGGAATTGCGATTACTACTTCGTCGTTCAAATAAAAGACGAAAAAAGTACAACTCGAAAGAGAGAAGGAAATGAGAATAGAAAATAATGATTACTTTTAAACACGTGTTGTTTATGTTTAATATTTACCTTCCTATAGCGAATTACTATATCAAAATTCATTTCCCTAATTGATAAGTTTTCTATTTACATTTTGTATATGCACGGGTGAAAAATCCAGACAAGTTAATGCATTCGTCGTGTTTTCAACTTGTCCTACTTTTGTCCGAATTAATTACTTGATACAAAATATACTTAAATGTAAAAATGTGAAACGTATACAAACTAAAATAAGTTACAGAATCGACCTGTCTCTCGGTTTTTTCCCTTGTTTACAATTTCTCTACGCGGTTGCTGAAAAAAAGGAAAAAGAAATAAAGAAAAACGATTATTTACACATTTTCTTCCGTTCATTTCTCTCTTTCTTTCTTTCTTTCTATATACTTTAAAGGAAAGATAGAAACAATTTCATCTTGTTTCTTGCGAACGCGAAACGAGCAGCCAGACGTGCCAAGAAATTCTACAAAAAGTATCATCCCTTCTTCTCTCTTTCTCTCTCTCTTTCTCTCTCTCTTTCTCATCCCCTTTTCATCTTCTTTTTCTTTCTCTTATACAGTAATATACGCATGGCTTTCTTGTCCAGCCCGTTTCCTTCGGATTATACGGATCTCCTACGGTAATTTAATTTTCAGCTTCTCTAATTTTCTTAATCCTACCATCGGAATGTTCGTGCTTTCTCTGGGAAAAGAAAAAGGACGAGAGACATCGAGACGAAAAAAAGGACAAAAAAAGAAGAAGAAGAAGAAGAAAAAAAAAAAAACACAGGATTGCTCCTCGCGCGAAACTTTCTACTTTTAGATAAAAACGTGAACCAGTTGAGAACAAATTTGTTTCAACTTCTTTTTTATTCTTTATTTTTTTTTTTTCGATACCAAGCAGATGTGGTTTGGTTATTACTGACCTAATTTCGTTCGAAAAAAATTCCATTCGACGAAACGCAACGGTGATAAACAAATCAGAGAAGTAATTTCGATCTGCATACATACCCGCAGAATTTTTCGGATAAACAAGAAATAAATTAGTTTGCTTTCCGTATCTTCAAATATCAATATCGTTTTTCCAATCGATGTCGATAAAAATGAACATAATTAACGAATCATTAAATAAATGCCAAATAATAATCAAATTTCCTTGACCTGCATAAATTGAGAAACGATCCGATTCTGTAAGTGTAAAGGTTAATGGATTACAGAACTTTTCTTCTTTCAACTTTTTTTACGTGGGTAATTGTACAAAAAAAGAAAAAAAAAAAAGAAAAAGATGAAAAAAAAATTTGTCAATATAATAATTTATCTCGAGCAATTAATAACGCAAAGATGTCTTTTGTTATCTTGATCTATTCGAAGCTGAGAGGAAATGGTTTATCTTTCGTCTTCCTCGATGCTCGTAACTTTTCTCGTCAAGTGGCTAGACGAAGAGTGGGCTGAAGGAGGAAAAGGAGAAAGAGAAGGAAGAAGAGGAAGAGGATGAGAAGGAGGAAGAGGAAGAGGAGGGGATTCGACCTGAAGCACCTCCTCGTACATTCTCATTCATCATTCATCGAAGGATCCTCACCTGTTCTCACAGACTCCAGAATATTCTCCAAGATCGATGTCGGATATTCGCTCGAGGATAACAACCTAGCAACAGAAGCTGGTCGTTCGACGAACTCGTAACTACTCGTAGACTGGTAGTACCTTCTTAAAAAAGTAAGAAAAGAACCAGGAGGAAAAAGAGGTAGAAAGAGGGTAGAAATAATCAAAGCTCACGAAAAGTTTTTTACTCGTTCGAGGGTGAAAAATAAAGAAGGAGGAAAGACAAATTGCAGGGAAAAGAAGAAATAAATATGTGCAAGTGGAGAATAAAGATAAAGAAAAGTAAAGAAAAAATATTTAAATTACGCGAATAGTAGGTATGATAATAATAATAATAATAATAATAATAATAATAATAATTTAGTTTGAAATAGTACGCGGTTATCTCGGTTGCATGTGTATTCTTAATATTTCAAAATTTAATATCTCGGAAAATTAATCAAATTAACGTAATATAAAATAGAAGAAAGTATAAATCGTTATACCTAATAATAAATGAAGATTGTGGGTTAGCGAGACGTTAAATCGAAAGTGGTGAGCATAGCCATCTATGATTATACTCTTCTTCTTGAGCCATCTACTACCAGCATGACCACAGTAACCTCAACGGTCGATGGTGGATGTAGGAAAAAGCAAAAGCTCGTAGCAGTTTCTTTGGTATTTGGTTTCCAGGCTGTGGTTTCGACGTCGATGCTGCTTTCGAACGTCATCGAGCATGAGAGACACTAACACTGCTATCCAATCCACTATCTACCTTGTTGTCATCCTCCAGCAAACCACAGATTTCAAAATTAGGATACGTTGAGATCGTTATTTGGTGTATACGTGATTCATACGCGTGGATACTTTTGCATAAAATAGACATTTCTTCTGGCTCTTTATTTTCTATACTTTCATTAATATTAAAATAATGTACTTCATGAAGATTTCAATATAAAGAATAATGGATAACGTACTGATAATAAACAGATAAATAGTTGATAATCTTGTTCTTAGTCCTAGTTAAGGTTTACAAGATTCTACAAAATCTAGGCGAATAAAAAAGATAATGAAAGAATTAAAATTAGTTAGGGATACAAAAGAAAAAGAAAAAGCTAGGAAGCTTTGTTGCATTAGTAAGAAAAGAGACAGCTCGAGCAGACACTAAATAATCTAGATAACGGAAGGTCGGTACTAAATTCCTGAAGATTTGTACGGGCTCACCGACTGATTAGATTGGCTGGAAGATTGCAGCCTAGTCTGAGAGAGCCGAGCGTATTTTCGGTAGTCTTTTTCTCTCTCTCTCTCTCTCTCTCTCTCTCTCTCTCTCTCTCTCTCTCCCTTTCTCTCTCTGTCTTGTACACTTTCTATCTACCTACCTATCCGTCTGTCACGGCGACGTTTTGATTAGCCAAGACTCCAAGCTAACATCGATCCTCCTATCCTTTCTCTCAGGAAGAGAAGATCCTGCGAACGGCAGGAACCGAGACGAGATTCTTTCCTTCTTCTTCTCTTCTCTTTCTCTCTCTCTCTTTCTCTCTCTATCCCCCTTTCCTCTCTTACTTTCATTCACTCATCCGTAGAATCGAACTTTTTTGAATAGACCTCGGCTTCTTTGGTGGCTGATCCGTCGAATAGTTGGAAACTACGAAAAACTTTTTTTTATTTTTTTAAACGCTGTCTGTTCGATTAGATACCAGTTGATTTGGCAGTAAAAATACCTACATGACGTTACGAGTGTTCCATCCAGACGATCCTATTACGATCATTCTTAATAAGAAAAAAGATTGGAGCAAAGTGAAGCAAGAAAGAAAGAAAGAAATAAAGAAAGAAAGTAAGTAAGTAAGTAAGAAAGATAGAAAACGTTTGATGTAAAACTTTCATCTTCCGACAATGTAAAATAAATGAAAATTACTCGAAGAGCAACAAAGTAAAGAAAATCTCTTTTGTTAACTGATAATCTTTTGAATTTTGTTAGCTAAGAAAATAATAAGATAAATAAATAAGTAAAAAAGAAGATAATAAAGAGAAAGGTTCTCTTTGTAATCCTTTTCTTTCTTTCATTTCTCGTTCTCCCCTTTAATTTTGATAAAGTTAAAACGATTAGTACTTAAAACCTATCCGAAGCTTTCTTCGAAACTTTCTGATTGAGTTGCGTGATTTAAATACTAAGTGACACGAAACCGCAAGGAGCAACTTACTTGGAATCTTTGTAGACCTACGGGACTCGAGAAACGTCACTCCTAACCCATTTGCATCTGTAAGCGTACGACGTTGGATGCTAGAGGAATCTTTAATTTCATCCAAACTTTCTAGCACGCATACCATCTTTCTCTTCCTACAATCTATCCTTTTCTATTTCTCTTTCTCTTTCTCTCTCGAATATACTTTGTCCCTTTGCACGTTGATTTTGTTTCTTAAGAACACTTGATAAAAAGATTAACTAGAATCTATTAATGTTAATCTTTATGAGATTAGTCTAATTTCTTTCGCATATATATCTTTTTAAAAAATACGAATAAATACAATTACATATATAGAAATATAAACTAACGTTCTACCTTATTAATATTAGATTAATAAAAAGAAAATAATAAAACATTAACTTTTAACTTAAAACAAAAAAGTGCAGACACGAATTCCGAATGATATAGTATCATAGAGAGTTTAAATATCGCATTCTGGTATACGTGTATCGTATATATATATATGAATATACAGGTATTAAATGGTCAATGATTACGATTTCACGTCACACTCGACGCACGTCCAAGTGCTGGAATTGCCGAATGCGAGGATCAAATTGAAATTCACCGGTCAGCTCGAAGCTATCACGGTTGGCTATTGCCGAGATACGTTGGAGTGACTCGAAGAGAGTATGCAAGTGAGAAAGCGAGTGAGCAAGCGGGGGAGCAACTGTGGGGGTAGACCAAGAGGGAGGGAGGGAGGGATCTTCCTGTATGGTATTCACGAAGCGAATACCGAGGTGTGGCAAATGGATGCGACGATGGTCGAGTAGACGAACGAAGGTCACGCAATATCTCGGTCCAGACGAGAGATGCCCAGCATCTCTTCCTCTCATTCTCTATCTCTATCTCTATCTCTATCTCTCGGTCTCTTTTATACCTATCGAGATGACTCTACGGTTCGCACGATTGCACGTACACATCTCATGCTTGCAGCTTTCACATAGGCTTATCTTCTATCTCCCCTTCTCCACCTCCACCTCCTCACCTCCCTCGCTCCCTCCTCATTCTCTCTCTCTCTCGCTTAGATGAAACGAGACTTCGCACGTGCTGCTGCTTATTGCCCGAGCCGGAACAATACGAGAAATCACGAGAAGATCGTCCACTCGTTGGAGAAAAGAGACCGTACATATGAAGGGAAGTGACTTTTGTGCCGATCATAGTACAGACGTGACGCTAGTTATTCTCTTTGAATTTTTTTCTCTCTTTCTTTCTTTCTTTCTTTTATTCCATATTTAAATCACTCCAATTATAGTGACTATGTAATAGCCTTATTTAATTATAATATCTTACAAATAATTATTATTTCATTTAGAATTTAGAAATTTAACAGATTTTTGGAACAATTCATTAGTTTCCTTATCTTCCAAAAGGAAAATCATAATTTTCTTGGCGCTTCTAAACGATTATCTCTCTCTTTCTCTTTCATTCCCATAGCAATCCACGCTGTACGACGTTAGAAACGATAAAGAATGGTCTCGGTGCGGCAATGGACTAACAAGGTTGCTCGTATAAAACGAGGTCATTTTACGGAAACGCGAGGATAGGTCCGAATTTCTACCTAGTTTTCTCCGTTGGGAGTTTAAATGTAGGAAGAAGTATATCAAAAGAAAAAATATTATCAACGATGAGAGGGAATCGAAACTTTAACGATCTTTCGATTTCTATCCTTCATTTTTTTATTTATTTATTTATTATAAATATATCTCAACGTTTCAATGGAAATCAAAATATTTTAAGGTTATTATATGAAAAACTATTTTTCAAGAGAACGAGTAAAAATACAAAAAATTTTCTCAAATTTATTCTCCTTGAATATAATATATTATCAGAAAAAGAAAAAAGAAATAGGAGAAAGAAAAGATCGTGCGATCATTTTGAAGAACAAAAAAAAAACACCCGAAACTTTCAAAATCCTTCTCAATTTACTTATATGAAGCATTTGCAATTCTACGAGCCTTGATTCTTTCGAAGAACTCGCCGGATAAAAAAAAGCCATTATCCTTACTGACTCAAAATCTTCCCTAGTAACCGTAGAGAATAGAAATACTCTCATCCGAAGTTCTTATTTAAAATATATATATATATATTTTATACATATACATATATTTACGAAGAGATCATTTTTTATGCTAAATAAACGAAGCTGAAGAAAAAGATCTTGAAAGGACTGCACTTTGATTAAATAAAATATAGTATGAATAAATATCTTGAAAACTAAATTATACGATGCGAAAGACAATAAAATATAATTAAGAAAAATCTTCTTACTTCGTTAATTAAATTATTTTAAATGAATTAATTTGAAAGTAGCTATGATAAAGAATTAATATAAAAAAAAGGAAGAGAGAGAGAGAGAAAAAAACATGGTTGTTTTTCTTCCACTCTCGTGAAATGATCTACATATACATAAAATAAAGCTCGCTTATACGCGAACGAAGAGGATCTCTGATTCGACATCGATTAAATGGTGCTATTCAAACAGTTTGCAAATCAAATAATAGAGAACGCCATTATTTACTCCAACGAATTCACGAGTGAGAGGGAGAGAGAGAAAGATATTGAGAGTATTTGTAGGGGAACACGTTCATAGGGAGGAAATACAATTCGGTTTGGTGCACCGAGGCAACGTCCGGATTCCAGCAAGGATACCGTTTCTCTTCGTAGCTTTGGCTGCATATCCACCGTCAGAAACGTTGCTTGCTAGCCATGTTTGATACCATCCAGAGCAGCAACCTTGATTTAACGCGTCTGCCTGCCTGCCTGCCTGCCTGCCTGCCAGCCTCTGCTTTGCGCTCACACATGTACACACACACCTTGAAACATGTCTCTAGTAGCAGTAGTAGTAGTAGTAGTAGTAGTAGTAGTAATAGTTATGTAGAGAAGGTAGGGGCTTGTGACAAATCGTGGAGATCGGCTGAGAGACGCCTGTAATAGATACGACAATGTGCTGCTTGCCAGGCAGCTAACCAACGAAGGTCGTGGCACGCCTCGCCATTGTATTCTCTTCTCCATTGATGTTCCTCGACCATCTAATTGTGTTCCATCTTCTCTCTATTCTCCTTCTCCTCTGCATACGTAAATATGTGTGCATATATGTGTTTGTCTTTGGTAATTATGACAGTGGATTCTATAATTGTTCCTATTTATCAATTTAATCAACATATAACGTATTTTATCCATTTTTTTAAATTAGCTTGACATTCCTCCTGACACGAATGGAAAATTAATATCGAAGTTATACGAGAGGATATCATTCTTATCGTTAAAATGATTTATTAAGACGCGATCATCATGGGAAAGTTAATAAATCATCGTGGGACTATTTATGATTGTAACTAGATGGAAAGGAGATGGAAAGGAGATGACGATAAAGTGAACGAATGAGTAAGAAGAAAACAAAAAATACGTTGGTCTCCGGCCAGTCATAGACTCTAGGTCTCGTCTTCCTGTTCTCTCCTTTCTCTCTCTTCTCTCTTTTTGCATCAAGAAAAATATACGTTAATATTCATGCTATTCATCAGAAAATTAATATCGAACTTATGGTAATATTTCGAACAATGAGAATGAAGAAAGTTGATTGCAACAAAAAATGTCTTCCTTATCACGAAGATGAATCACGAAAGTGATGATCATGGGAAAGTTAATAAATTATTGTGAAACTGCTTACGATTAAACGTAACTAGACGGAAAGAGATGACGATAAGAGGGAATGAACGAGACAGAGAGAGTATATATTGGTCCCCAGCCAGTCATTGCCCATACCGGTTAATTTAAAGCTGTTAGTAAATTATTCGCTGGCTTTCAAACTGGATCGTTCGTATCGCTTTTGCTCTGCCTCGGGCCAATGGAATTTAGAACAATAAATAATTCTTGTTGGGGATTTATCGAGAAACGAACGAGAACACGAACGAGCGAACGAACGAGCGAACGAACGAACGAACGAACGAATGAACGAACAAACCAACGAACAAACCAACCAACGAACGAACGAACGAACGAATGAGCGAACGAACGAACGAGCGAACGAACGAGCGAACGAACGAACGAACGCATGAACGAACGAACGAACGAACGAATGCCGCCGTCCTACTTCATTATGACTCTGGATTCCCTGTATTACGTTACAATGGCTAACGTGACGAAACAAAAGGGTCAATGTTTTACGCTCGATGAACCACTTTGTATTATATGCATGTGTTGCTATTCAAAACCTCTTGGATATATGTGTGACATATATGTGTAATATACTCGAGTTGGTGGGAAATAATAGATAATCCTTTAGTTTCAATCTGACTATTTACCATGATTTTACTATCGACAAGGATAATTCAAATTTGATGAACATGAAGGGTCTCTAATAGTTTAGAAAATCAACGAATATCGAATTGATCGATTGGTAAATACACAAATTTCATATTATTGTTCACGTCTTCTCATGCTATACATAATGAACAACTCGATACAATTATTGATACATTTGAAATAGAGTTCCATGATTCTCTTATAAACTATACAATATCATTGCAAATATAATAATGATAATAATGATTCACATTTCCGATTCGCATTCCCTGAAAAAGTATGCATAAAGAGTAGCTACAGTGATATATCGAAATATAATTTCAAATGTTGACTTTCATCCTCTTCAACTCTCGAGATAAAAAAACAGAAAGAGAGAAAGTCAGCTGATGTACGTAATATGAAAGTGCACTCACCGTTCTTGAAATTGGAGTAGCTTTTGAGAAAATGAAAGCGTACATCCAAAAGTTCGTTTAAGACCTACAATACTTGGCTATCACATTTTATTCGCCAAAAATTATATACAATAAGTAAAAAAAGAAAATTTGTATCTTTATTTAATATCGAACGATTTAAAAAGATTAAAAAAAAAATAAAACGATAAAAGTGCCAAATTTTATACTAAAACATTTTGCTATCCACATTTTAATCGAATTACCGATCGAACCCAAACGCATTAACCGTCAACGCAATAATGTATTAATTATCCCGTAAACCTAAATATATAGATAGATAGGAGGAAAATAACATGGAGGAACGTTCTCTTCGTCGAATTACACGTGTATCGGTTTGTCGATCGATCGACAGATCGATCGAGAATGCATCAACGTGCATTAGTTGGTCGGAAGGGCACATTGGTCGATACGGGAGATGGATTCAGCTTTTGTAAGAGAAATCTGAGGATGGTGTAACGGGTGTCTCTATTATAACTTGAAAAGTATTGATGCCTACGGATAGGCACAAACATGTAGATGTATATGCACGTACACACGCATACGTCGAAGGAAGATCGTTCGGCCGATGACATATTGCACTTTTTTCAACGTCGCCATAGATGATATCGATTATTTTTCAACGCTGGCAAGAAGACTGCATTGAATTTATCCGAGATACACGAGAACGATGTGTGTGCTCGCGGGTACGTGCTTATGCGTTAGGAGTGTGCGCTTATGTGTGGGGACAGGCAGCTAAAGTTACATGCGAATCACGGCAACTTGTATCGCTAACCGGTAAAAAAAGCTTTGATAGATACGTCACCCCTGAGACGACAATAAACGCGAGGAGACAGGCCAACCTTCCTCCCATCCTCTTCCTCCACCTCCTCCTCCTCCTCCACCTCATATATTTTCCCAGGGATGAGAGAGAGAGGGAGAGAGAAAAAAAAAGTGCGTTCATGTCTCCTTTTCGCATCGTCGAGACGCATTGATTTTCCAAAGCGTTACGTAGAAAAGAGCCTCTTCTGTGTATAAACCTTACACGCTCAAGTTCTTTCTACTGGGTGACTGGATAATTTTTTCTCTTTTCGGATAATTATGTAACCGTAATATCGAATTAATCCGTTGATTAATAATCTATTACTCTACTTAATAATTATATATAATATAATGAATGCAAAATAATACGAGTATATACAGTAGATAAATGGAGCGTTAACCTAATTATCGGATGGATTCTCTGTTTTATAAGGAAATCTGAATAGCGCGTTATCGAACGATAAGACTTGAAATAGTCTTACGTAATATAGGTTATATAGCTAGTTACTGTAGAATTTGGTGGTAGGCTTGGCAAGTATAGTATAGTATAGTATAGTAGCCTTAGTAGCAGTTGGTGCAGAGACGAGGCGAAACAAGCCGACGCTCGATAAGCCTTATCAGCTCCTTAATTTTCCCACCCCCTCGTACATTAGCGTGCACCGAGCGTACATTAGCCTGCATTACTGTTTGACGCGATCGATGGTGTTGGCAAGCCTATCGTCTCGCACTTGCTGTGACGGAAACACATGCGAGAAACGCCTTACCTCCCCACCTAATCTTCCCTTCTATACGACATCCTTCCTATTACGTCACTAAGAACTTTCCAAGGAAATCATTTGTCTGATCCTCGAGATCGCTTGAAGGATTTTATACTGCTTGGCGCTAAGTTCTAACTGAGATTTAGAAGAGAACATTTCTCTTTTTTTTTCTTACACGAGAATTACTTTTGGAATGTATTTTCTTACATTTCATGCGAACTATGAAAAAAAGCAAGCAAAGAGTACGTTGACTTTTTAACTGGAACTCTTATTCTATTATTAGTTCTTATCGATCGTATTTAAAAAAGAAAAGATTGACTAGACTTTGCCAACGTGGATAGAAATAATATCGATCTGTCATGTTCTATTTAAAATTAAAGTAATCAAAATATTTGCTATTAAAAGAAGTAACGAGGTAACGATATATTTGGCGATGTTGTCGAGATCGTTATCGAGATCGTCATCGAGATGTACAACGTGAGAGATTAGGAAAGAAATACGACTACAAAAAGGAAGGAGAAAGGGATGGCAAAAAGGGGTGGGAAAGGGCGTTAAAGGGTGGCAACGTTCGAAGGTACGATAAATAGCGATCGATGCTAACGCGAGGAATAATTTATGACGCGTCCGATCGTAGATTTTTCTCAGCGAACACGTGCTCGCAAATAATGTTCTTCTCGCATCTTTCATAAAACGCACGATCTATGCATCGAGATCGAAGGTTTATAAATGTGCGATCCTTTCTTCTTCCTCTCTCTCTCTCTCTCTCTATCTCTTCTTTTTATTTTTTAATATTTATTTTTAACTTCTTCTTTTTTAACGATGTGATCGAACACTCGCGTGGCATGACGCGTATTTTGTAAATCTACCTTGATTTACTTGTATTTTTATTTTCACAAAATTCGTACCAAATTATCAAACTTTGTATGAAAAATTTGTATAGGAGAATAACAGAAAATAAACTACAGAATGAATAAATTTATAATATAAACTTTATTTAAAAGTGTTAAAAAAGTATTTTAAAATGTATTATAAAAGTATTTAAAATCTCCATGTTATTTAATTCTAAAAAAAAAAGTATGCGTCTCTTTTTCGACGAGCTTTAATATCAAGATAAAGCGCCGCAATTTGGAGATGATTTTTTTTTTAATTAATTCCTGTTGAAGTGGGGGTTGCACTCATCCGAAGTCATATAACGACCATCTTAATATATATATATACAGAAAAAAAGACGAGAGAATTTAATGAGAAAGTGTGGATGTACGAATGCAAATATTAAGAGTTGTCGAAAATGTTCGTAATATACAAAATCTAAATTAAAGCGAAATGTTAAACAACTTAAAAATGCATAATGCATAGAAATAAAAAGAGATTTTTGTTGCACTGAAGATCGATAAAATAAAAAAAATAATAGAAACAATAGCGAACAGTTGGATATATATCGTATGATACCAATTAACAATGTTATTGCACATGATTAAACGTGAAGTTGAATACAGTAGTTACATTGATAGAAGGAAAGACGTCACGTACTCGTTTTCGAGCGATTATCTCCGAACAATAAAGCTTTCTCGTGGTTTATTCGAGTTCGGAAATGTAGCCGAGAGTAGAAGAGCACATCGCTCGAATACAAATTTTACGAGGATGAGGCGTGCGAAGTGCCCTACCGATTCAACCTCCTCGAAAAATAGAGATAGAAATAGAAATAGAAAAAGAAGAAGGAAAAGACAAAGATAGAGAGAGAGAGAGAGAGAGAGAGAGAGAGAGAGAAAGATACCTATGCGAAAAGCGATTGGAAGCTTTATGACGTGCTCGGTGAAAGATTACCTTTATAGGAGATCGATTTGCGATCTTATATGATGCATTTGCGAGCGAATTGCTTTTCTCGACTTTCTAACGCGTTACGATGATCGAAAAAAGAAATATGGATAGAGACAGAGAAAGAGAAAATATACATCATTGAATTTTAATCTAATACTGAGCCTAGTTGAATTCAATGTTGAATTTCTATCTAGTTCGTTAAAGAATCATTTCATTTTTATTATTATTTATCCATTTATTAATAATACGAGATCTATTATATTTCAATGCTATTATTGAAATACAAAATTCAATGGCTTAGCACCGTTCCGCAAATTCATTATTTATCTATGCATTTTCATACAACAACTCTTCTTTCAAACCCTTTTCTTTTTTAACACAAAATATATACAAACTTTTCTTCCTTCTTTTTTATTTGTTTTTGTTTTTGTTTTTGTTTTTAAGTACTATCGAGTCAGAGGAAGAGATAAAAAAAAAAGAGGCCAGAAAATATCTCGGCCTCGTTTCATTCTCTCCTTCTTCCTCTCTCTCTCTCTCTCTTTTTTTGATTTTGTTTTAACTCTTTCCAACCCTCATCTCTTTCACGTCTCTCGACGATTACTTTGAGATAATATCGCTTTTCCGTGGTTTATCTGACACCGACGGTGCTACAATCGTAGAACAAACTTTCGCGAAGGGAGAGGCAACGTTTACGTCGAGCACGAGAGAGAATCATTCTCTTCATTTCTTTCTCTCTCTCTCTCTCCCTCTCCCTCTCTCTCTCTCGCTGTAGATGCATACATAAAAAGAGACGTGGGTTGTCGTGACGGGGAACGATCTTCATCGGCACCGTTTCAACATTTCCAAGTGAAAAGCTTTCTTCCTCTTTGATAGAAGAAAAGGACCAAGAGAGACAGAGAAAGAAAGAAATAAAGAAAGAAAGAATGAAAGAAAGAATGAAAGAAAGACGAAGAGGGAAATACTAGTTTTCTAAAGGCAACGAACGCGTTGTTGTACTCTCTACCTACCTGTACGCGAATTTTTTTCGTCTATGTGTTTGTATGTATACTTTTTTATTTATTTATAGTTTGCTTTAAATGAATCCCACGACGACTCCCGAATAATAATCGTCCCGTTTCGGCGAGAATGCTCTCTCATCGACAACAAGAAATAAATTTCGTTTGAACGATAAAACGCGCGAAAGCCAATCAACGATCAGATTAACGTGAGAATTGCACGCTTTTATTTTGCGATCCTATGCGTTTATTTTGCCTACCAAATCGTTCGTGTTATTTGTTCGCAAATGCGAATCCTTTTCTTTTTTTTTTTTCTATCCTATTTTTTTTCTCTGTGCGCGCAAGTCTACGGGGTGTGGCAAAAATGTTCGATCCGGCGAAAAAATTTATGCGATATTTTGCGAATATAGATCAAAAATTGAAAAAAAAATATATATATATACATACACGAAAAAATTCATTCCTACTGAATATCGTGGTACAGTTTTTTTCCCCCAATGAAATATACGTAATACGAGATGAAGCAATTTTTTCCCTGACTTTTTGGACACGTTTGACGCAAAAACTAGTAATAAAATACTTCCAAGTGCTTTTTTATTTATTTATTTTTCTTTTTTTTTTTTGAATCGTATAAATTTGATTTGATGAGAAATATTGTTACATTTTTTCGACACCCTGTACGCAAGTAGGGAAAAACACGATCGATATGAAAGAGTTTTAAAGAGACGCGCGTTTCAAGCGAACAACCAGTTTCAAGTACAGTCTTAACAGTTCGTATATTCTTTTTATCGTTCCCTTTTGCTCGGACTTTATCATCGGATAAAAATAAATACGAATTTGTCTCGTCTCGTCGAATGAAACAAACGTCCTGTGAGATATCATCGTACAGGACGGCTGTAATTGTCATCGGTAGAGAGACATGCGGTTCGACTAGAATGTGGTCGAATGAAATGACATTTGTGACCACGGTATTATCAATGTTGGAAGTTTCAGTTCGTTTAACCGTTACTGATACGTTCGTCGACGTCCTTATCGATTGCATCGTTCGTGTTTTTCGATAAAAACATAATATTCGCTCGCGATAATTTACGATCTCGTACGTACGTGCACATGTTACAAGTAGAATATTTCTTTTTTTTTTTTTCAAATCATTTTATTCGCGTTACGTCCTTTTCGATGCATGATCGATTCGAGACCAATGCTTTCTCTTTTTAGAAATATTAAAATAATATTTTAATGTCAAATCACAAACGAAGGCAAATAGATTAATATAAGACATTTCAAAACTTGTCACCTCTTTATGAAACTTCTTTCTAAAAAGGTATTACCTGCTTTTGATACAGATAATATTAAGAGTTTCTATTTGAGAGAAGATTTTTTTCTATAATCAAAGTTTTATATTAGTTACTTATTTCATTTTATCTCTTCAATTATCACTCAATATTTAAATATTATGAATGAAATTATATTTCCATAATTAAGTCAATAAATATAATTAGAATAAATGTTCTTACTACTGCTGCTGCTTCTGTTACAAACTTAAATTATTATTCAACAAATATTTGCCTATATTCTAGACTAGAGTACTTACGTACATCAAAATTCTGCTTTCAAATTTTCATCCTCGAAACTCTTGACTATGAGTAGTACCCATATACTACGATAAGAGAGTAGCATAATCGTCGAGATATCTCAAGGAGAATCTCTACTTTGGAATAAGAACATTTTGAAAAAAAAAGTCACCGTGAAAAACATATTTTTTAGAAGACTTCCTCTTTCTCTCCTTTTACTTCTTCGTCTCCTCTTTTCATTCGCTTAATAGCAGAGTCGTCGTAAGCTCGAGGAACGCAGGAAGTTCAATGTGCTTTCCCTCTCTGGGTCACCCTCTTCATTAAAGTTACCCCCAACCGTGAACCAGAGTTCAAGTATCTACCTCGATACACCCGCTGGCCTACGATTGGTGCATCGGAGAATTACGAGAAATAGAGAAAGAGAGAGAGAGAGAGAAAATGAATTTTGTTTAAATTTATATATATATTGAGTTTAGTTAATACTATTCAATATTTAACGCGATTAGAGAAAACATTTTATCCGATAATACGAAATTACAATTAACATTTATTTGCAATCAATATTTGTATTTGTTGAAAAATTTGCTATTATATTTCCCAGATATCATAGGAATCAATATTGAATATGAATATATTAATGAAAATGATAATACAATGTTTGCATTAGCACTGAAAAAAACTTCCTATTATTTGTAAGCCAAACCATGATGTTAATTAATTAGTAATATATAATTACAAAATATGGTAGTAAGGTTCGATATTTGTATTCATTCTAAAACATCTTTTATCTTCTAATAACATCGTCAACAATTTCGAATTATTTTCTAATTAATTGGACAGAGACAATAAACGTTTGCATTTTTATCGAAAAAAAAAAATGTTCTCTCATGGATAGTATCGCTGTTTCAATTCATTTATTACAATTAATTGTGATCTATTTAAATAACAATCGATATTTGTACGTATTGTAAAAAAAATGTTCTATCGATAATAAATTTGATAGTATAGTCTTAATTAACGTATAATACAGGAACGCAATCAATGGTAACAAAAATCGATGTTTCCATTCGTTCTAAACAATTTCCTACTCAGGTCAACCATGACTTTAATTAACCATTAACACTGAATTGCAATCAATGCGAATAACAATCGAAATTTACATTAATTTGAAAAAAGCTTACTATTCGGTTCGAGAGCATAATTTTTATTAATTACGAACACCGTATTTGTTTCTTTGTAATTAATAGAAACAACTCTGGTATTTGCATGATGATACTAAAAATTGTTCAACTTTAAATCAATTTTAATTAGAATTGATTTTATATAGAAAAATCATGTGTTAAGAAGAGACATTTATTTTCTAAATTATTTCAAAGAAAAGATATATTTTCTTTTCACGTAATTGCTTTTAATTTGTTCGTTGAGGCAATTGATTGATTTATGGACTAGTTAAGAAAAAAAGAAAAAAAAAAGAAATAAGACGAAACACTCTCGAGATGTCGTAGTCGAGGAAAAACACTACGTTCTATTCGTCGATGGAAAAGAGTTACTACGTAGGTTCTCTTTCCAAGGGTAAAATTAAGATCGACGTTTACGTTACAAAGTATGATACTTTGAAACACAGTCTCTATCGAAAGAACATTAAAGGCAGCTATCGCAAAGTGAAATACCATTGATCGTTTTTGCCAAAGCACGTCGATTACTCGCTCTTTTATAAAATAACGTCGATCAGTGACCATGTGTGACAGCTACTTTGAACAGAGAAAGAGTGAGAGAGAGAGAGAGAGAGAGAAAGAGAGGGAACACACGAGATAGAAAAAAATTCGATCATTTTAAATTCTGTTATAAAAACTGTTCAATAAATTCTTTATATTTTTTTAGATTATATTATTTCGTTCCGTATTTCATTATTTAATTTATCAACCTTTGATAATATATATTATATATCTATATAATCCGAAGAATTGTATTTTATATAAAACTGTAGGCTTTATTTCTATTTGGTATTGAGTTAAAATGAGAATTATAACAAAGCTTTATTTTGAAACGGGACAGTAATTTTTTGTCTATATGTTTTTAGCTTATGAGTTTAAAATGGTTATTTGATTGTTTTCATTGTTTTATAATTGAAAAATTATGAAACTCGTATTGTTTTTCAACGTATTATTTTTTTAACAATACCGTTTGATAAATTCATGCTTTTCAACAGACAGCTTTTATTAATTATTTAACTGAAAGTTCTATAGAAGAGAATATTTAAATCTCTAATCTCTTCCATGATACAATTAAATAAATTTATTCTTTCTAACAGTCAGATATTTGAAATAATTATACGTTTGATCTTGTTGAAAAATTCACACGTATTATTACATTCTAGAATAGAGAGAGA
The DNA here is from genome assembly GCA_023678845.1 of Mischocyttarus mexicanus. Classification (NCBI taxonomy): domain Eukaryota; kingdom Metazoa; phylum Arthropoda; class Insecta; order Hymenoptera; family Vespidae; genus Mischocyttarus; species Mischocyttarus mexicanus. The sequence goes on along the minus strand of JACGTP010000019.1, from coordinate 2,060,145 downwards.
GGGATAGAGACAGATAGATAGAAAATATCTAACGTATTAAAACTCGAATATAATATAGTACAATAAATTTATTCTTTTTCCAACAGTGAGGTTTTAATTATTAAACGTTTCATTTCGTAGGAAGATATGCGCAGATTGTTTGAGTCTACAAAATTGTTGGAACTTGTTAAACCGAGATCCTTTGATCGTAGTATTGATCAATGAAAAAGAACGAAATGTTTTATTAACGTCAATGTAGAGAAACTGATTAATTGAGATGTCCGGAAAAATGACGTCTCGAGAATACAAAAGGCATAGAAACTCGTATTTTCCTTTTTCATACGCTCCTTTTCTCCTTCTCTCATTCTTCCTCCTCTTTCAACCTTCTCTTCTGCCTCTTTCTCCCCCATCAGTTTTGTTATTAGAATATGAAATTATCAGAAAGCTTTTAATTGCAATGAAAATTCAATTCTAAGACGAATGTGTCTTTCTTACGGACTTTCTCCAACTTAACTTCGTTAAAGTAATTCAAACTTTTTCCAAACTTTCAGCGAAATCGGAAAATTGATGAAAAATCGACAAAGATTCTTCTACAAATTCGATAATAAAATTGTTCTAATTAAAAACTTGGATTTATTATTTAATTGATTGAGACTTACATAGGATCATGATTTTCCTCCCTGATTTTCATTCACAAAAAGTCGTGCGTTGCATTTTTTACATCTTATTAAAAGTAAGCTTACGTAATGAATCATTATTGTCATTGATCATAACAGATAATTAAAAATATATTAAATGTATTATTTAAATGACACGTTAAAGATAAATAATGTAATTAATAATGAGTATGGTAATAAAATTATTGATATCAACGTCATTGTTGTAGGTAATCATGTCATCGAATTAATTATTCGAATGTATGTCTTTCATGAGTTATCATTAGTATCGTTCATAATTATATCACCTGAATATTTTAAAATAACATAAAATTAATCATCGTTCATCATCGTATAAAAATAAATAACGTTAGGTAAATGAATGATTTACGGAAAATGAAACGAATAGCGTTTCAAAAAGAATGATCTTATTTGCTTATTGACGAGTTCAAACAAATATTCAATTGATTGTCATAAAAATAATAGGAAATGTAATAAAATAATAAATATAAGTAAAATGTTAAATGATATTAGGTAACAAGGTATTATCGGTTTTTAGTTGGCGTGACAGCCGTTGGGGTTGCGTGCGTTCGGCCGTCATCAAAGTATCGGCTTCGGTTGATTGTGAACAGCGTGCGAATCAAGTGCACCCTCACATACCACTTGTTGCCTACTAACAACAATAACGATCGTTGAGTTTCAGCTTCTATAGGAACGAACGAGTAGCCTTAGAAGCGAATGCGATACGCGTGTTAGATGCACGTACGATTAGCTTGCTCGACGTGTCGAAAAATTAAGGACCTAGATTTCACCTGGTAAAGGGACTTTCTTGCAAATCATGATAGTAACTCTCTCTCTCTCTCTCTCTCTCTTTCTCTCTAGTCTTTACTTTATCGATATGATCCCCTTGAAGAAAGAGAATGAGAGCGACAGAGATGAAATTTTCATTGAAATACGTTCGATCGACACACGTCAATTCAATGTTTTATTTCAGATTAATAAATCATTCATTTATTTAGAGGAGAAATATTTATTAAAAAATAATTTAAAATAAAAAAAGAAACAAAACATCACTCTAAAATATTTCTCCTTCAGCTTTGAAGAATCGTAAACAATAATTTTGGGACTCTACGTTTGACTCCAGCAACAACGAATGCTAATATTTTTCCTAGTCTTATACTACCTTTTCTCTTTTTTTTTCTTCTTTATTCTTTTTCCAGCTTTTTGGTTGAAGTGTTTCTACGATACCCTCTTGTCGGGCATGCCGATGTAAACAAAGTCGGTATGAAGATTCCTACGAAGGTTCGCACGCACCCAACTACATATTTACGTATATAAAGAACGAAATACGAAAGAGGTTTGGTAAGCAAACATCTTCGTGGATCGCGTGTCTTCGAAAAAGATTTGAGCTAACATCGCTGTTGGATAACTCTTTGTCTTCTTCTCAAGGTTTCTACTTTGATAATATATAAAAGGGTAAGACAATGCTATTATTCATAATAATAATAATAATAAAAGATTCAATTTCCGGACTTAATTGAGCTGTCGAAATCATCTGTTGCCGATTAATTCTGCATTGAGACATTTTTCTGTTGAAAATCTCAATGCCATTGGATGCAAAAGAAATTTTATAAATGAGCTTATAAACGAAAAAGACGGAGATATAATTATTGATATAAAAAATAAAAAAAAAATGATAAAACGGAGAACGATCGTCATACAATATGCATGTTTTCGTTACTTCGCTTTATTTCGTTCTAGAGAAAAAGAGTACTCGAACGAACGGTCCTTCGAGAAACGCTGAGGAAAATTTGGTCGGAGATCGACGAGAACTTGAAATTTCCTTTGGGAAGCTGCGAGGGAAAGGAAAAGCTGATGGAAATGTTAAAGGAGGCAGTATGTACTTTGAGTGCAAAGGATTTGCGAGGAAAAATTATTGCAACGTTGGAAATTTTTATGTTGAAAAAAAAAAAAACAAAATGATATATCAATGGCATAGATAAATGCAGTTTGTATGATATTTCGATAAAAACCATACGGAGACAACTGTTACGTATATTTGTCGTAATAATTTTCAATATCTGCGATAAATTTCTTCTTTTTTTTTTTTTCTACATTTTTCACGATCCGATCTAACCAAATTTTTTCGTTCGCGTGTGGAAAAAGAAGGGAGGTATAAAACGTGAAACTTACAGTATAACTTATTCCACTTACGTTGGCAAACTTTCGAATATGAACAATTTTATGGCGTAAAAATCAAACAAGACTTTAAAAATTACAGATATGTGAGTCAAGAGTAATTTCAAAGTTACATAGCATTGTTTTAATGAACACTGACTTTTTTATATAGCGTGTACCGGTAACAATTAGTTTCCATAATTTCCATCTAAATTCAAGAAACCAGACAAACTTTTAATTGCATTTGTTTCTCTTACAGGGTTAAACAAATAGTGTCTGTATAAATAGATATATACATACATACATACATACACATTTTAAGATTATCTTAATTTTTCCTAAATGATAAAAGTTCATATTTATGATGATTTGAAGATTTAAATATTTATATATCTAGATACATCGGAAAATTTTCAAAAGTTACTCTTATCATACGTGCTCGTAGTAAATTAAACTCTCGTAGACTTTAGTTATTATTATTTAAACAAGTTTCTCTTTACTTTTATTCTATTTTTCTTTTTTCAAGTTTTTCTATACTTTAGTAATTATCGAAAACGCCAAGATTGAGCAGGTAGTACCAATTAATTGCCATCATTATGATAATACACTTTGACCTACATTTTAACAAAATTGAAATACACGCAAACCGCAAGATATTCTATACACCTATATAACAGAGAGAGAGGGAGAGAGAGAAAAAGAGCATAATACTAAAATTAATTGGAAAAACAATGTAGTCGAATGAAGTTATTGATAGGTTAAAACAAAAATCCGTGAAGGGCATTATCTATTTTCTGACTAGTCATGCGAACGTCCTTCCATCCAACGAAGCGGTAACCTGTCTCCAGTGTGTTAACCAAGCCTGTTGGGTGTACTTCAATTTCGTTAGGACAACACGTGCTTTCTTAGCCAAGGTAATCCCAAGAGAAAGAAAGAGAAAGAGAAAGAGAAAGAGAGAGAAAGACGTTGAAAAGTGTCAGTTAAGAGGGCTACCTAGAATAAACGATGAAGAAAAAGATACAAGTGGAAATAAAAGAGAAAAGAAATCAATTATTTCTATCTCAGTAATCCTAAAGGGAATATTTTCTAAATCTACTTGAATAGCTTATTTACATTAGATGGCAATAACACCGTTAAAAAAGAATCTATAAATGAAGGAAAATCGAATGATTAGTCATGAGGATCGTTATTTAATCGAATAAGAAGGTAATCGAGGAAAGGAGTGTGGAAATGATAGATTAAGTGGATCTATCGAGGAAAATAAAATAAAGATAAAAATGTCAAGTTTATAAAGGAGATCGACATCTTTAAGATTCTGCGAATATCTCATTAGCGAAAGGGAATGACGAGGAGAGAGAAAGAGAGAGAAGGAGGGAGGGAAGCAATTAAATAACGAGAAGACGGTACCCGAGACGTTTTCAACGAATAGCCGGAAGAAGCAACGTCCGTCCGAGAGACGACGTTCGTAACTGAACCCGATGCTGAAGCTGAGTCTGAAGCTGAAGCTTAAGCCGAAGCTCAAGCTGAAGCTAAAGATGAAGTTGAAGAAGAGAGTTTCATCGTTTCTCTCCGACATCATTGTGGCGAATATGACTCGATGAAAACAACTCGTTAGCGGAGGAAAACGAAACGATTCGCGAGAGATAACGATGCGTCCTTACGTAAGACGATCGGTTAATCCTAAAAGGGAGAAAAATAAGGATCGGTGTCTATCGTTAGTGCTTGTAAACTCAAGCAAAGAAAACGTGGAGAGAGTGCAAGAGAAAGAGAGAGAGAGAGAGTGAGAGAGAAATAAAAAATAAACGATGCCTCTTCGACAACGACTTCTTCGAGTCCCATCGTTAACTTTTTCCGATAATGTTTTACTTCTTCTACCTGCATTGTTAAGCGTGGATTGATAGCTTTTATCTACTATTGGTTTGCCCTCCAAATGCTTTTCCCCGTAAGTCATCTAATCGTTTAAATCCACTGTTTATTCTCTTTTTCGTTATCGATCAAATCATCGTTTCATTTTCCTATACGTCGATCATTTATTGTATTTTGGGCTATTTTGTATATAATTATTTGAAAAGAAATAAAATATAACAAAAATATGATAGACAATTTTTAGTAAATCTAAAACATGATAGAAGTTTTGTAAAAGTAAAGCGTACAAAATCCTTAGTATTATAGAAACCATAGACAACATTAGTTTATTCAAGAGGGAATACATGAAAATGTAGCGTACTGTAAAATGGAAGAACTTTGACTTTAGCATTTATCGCACCGGTGCGCATTTTACGAATGTATGTTCTCGGCTAGGACCGAAAATACTTACGAGAGAGAGAAAATACGAAGAAACGAGATTGTCCATTTAGGAGAGAACTAACAACAATCGGTGCTACGATATCGTTAGTTGAAGCTTACATTTGCATCGTGAACTTCCGAAGCACGCTTAATCGCAGTCAACATTAACGTTACTACCTCTGTTACACCAACACACCACGTTAATACAATCTTTTATTTATAATCGGCTCGGCATTGTTCCCTTGTGGCTTCCACTCACTCTCTCTCTCTCTCTCTCTAACGATAAACCTCCAACTCTCAGGCATAGCTTGCTTCCTACTGACATTAACCTACTTTTTTTGTTTTTTAAGATAAGAAAAGGGTGTGGTGTAAGGAATAGCTACTTCATGATAACGATCTAAGCAAAGAAGATTGTTCTATGCAAAAGACAATGCTAGGAAGATACGATGATTAGACGAAATTAAATCGATATCAAAATTTGATCTTTCAATCTGCTTTCTTCGCAATTTTTTGTCATATCTTCTTTCTTTCTATCATTTTTTAAAGTTTCTTTAATGACGGAGATGATTAAAGATATGACGATGCTAAATCGTGAAAAATATATTTTATCTAAAGTTATATAGAATGGCAAATTAATTACTTATTATCTTTGAAAAAATTTCTATTGTTATTTTATAAAAAATGCGAGATTAATAATTTTATAAATGATCAGAGGGATTAACGTTATCGTAATATGGATTAATTCTTTCACATAGTTCGTTACAAACTTTACTAACGAAATAAGCTTGGGGTGATACTTGATGATAGCCTTTTAAAGATTATATCGTTACAAAAAATCTTATCGAAATGAAATCTATATGGTTAGACGAAAATATTTCTTGTGTAAAATAAAAATAAACTTTATAAAGCGTGCTAACAATCCGTTTAAGAAATGATCAAATAATTCCAACAGGAGAAAGGACAAAGTTAAACTGGTTATTTAAGAAAAATATATATGAAAATGAGTTTTATAAACATGTTACAACGTTACTGACACACAATTCTCGTGTAATTAATTCTATCTTGAGATACAAATCAACGCACGCTATAAATCCGATGTAGCTATTTATACCTAATGCGGAGTTAGTATAGCTTCTAAAGCTATTGATTTTAAGGACTACTTAATCCAGAGCAGATCTCTGAGAACATATAGGATGTTCTGCTATACACATAGAATGCAAGTAAGGCATGGGATACATGAGGTACGCATAACACGATGGGAAACACCTATGCAACGTAACACAATACATATGATGTAGCATGTATACACACACACACACACACACACACACACAC
>JACGTP010000019.1:1998299-2049619 GCA_023678845.1 Mischocyttarus mexicanus | reverse complement strand
AGATAGATAGATAGATAGATAGATAGATAGAAATCGAAAAGTTTTTCGAATATTTCGCTTGGCTTTCGAAAAACGAAATTTAATTTTATAACCCGAACGAACACGCCGGATTCCGTAACTTTCGATACGCGTATAACAAAAGTGTAATAGGCCCATTTACGTGAGAAAATAATGAAATAATTAACTAACGATTGATTATGTTGTTTAATTAGTATTGATAAAAACTCAAATAATTCTATTGAATGCTATGTAAACAAAATAACGAAGAAACACATATTTTCTGTTCCTGGATTAACAACACAGTCCAGTGTATTAAAAGATTAAAATTCCATTCTCTAAATTCTATATATATATATATATATATATATATATATTTTAATGATCGTATTATACATATGCTTATTTCATTGATAAAATTTGGGATTTAACATTCATACACATACCTGAAATATTCAAATTCCATTTCCCGACGAGATCACATTGAAAACTAACTTCACAGAGAGTGAAACGACTAATGTTTAAACTAAAAGCATATCAACAATTTGACCTGTTTAGGACTTGTTTAGGAACATGTCGCAATTTTGTGGCAATTAGACAACAAACAATTTTACAGAGTTTTCATATAAATCTTATAAAAGTAAACGCATGTGTTATGTCCTAATTAAATATATGATACTACACACATACACATACACACACTCGGAATTATCTCATTAATAATATGATTCATACATATGCATATACATGGAAAATTTGAAATATTTTTCCGAGTTTACGATATACACGTTATTATTATTGTCTCAATTAACAATTTTATCTTTTGTTAAGTGAATAAAAGATTGTTATTAAAATTAAAGCGAACAATTATATACGGAATAATTAATATTACCTTTACTTCGAACAAAATGATAACAATTCCAGTAGAAATTATTTCAGTCGGAGCTATCGGCATCAAAAAATAGATAACAAATTAACGTTATAATAAAGTTGAATCATAAAGCAAAATAATAATTATTACGAGTTCAATATTATAAATTATTATCAACATAAATTCTAAGTATTTAATAAGAGGATAAAAATCGTCCTTTTCACAGAGCTCTCTGAGCTCGTTTTAATTAAAATGAAGTTAAGATAAAGTTAAGATAAAGGAAGATAAAGGAAGATAAAGGAAGATAAAGGAAGATAAAGGAAGACGAAAAAAGAATGACCTAGATGTTTGTTCAGCAATTCGCACAATCGTCATAAGTTTGCTTATACTTATATTCATTGAATTGATTATTGCAAAGTGACCGAGGTACATAGGTGCACGCCAGCGAACATATGCGGTCCGTTAATGAAACTAATTAACCGTTAGTGAAGTAGCATAGGCGAGCGATCGTACGTTCACGCTCGAACGGTATGCTTCGATGTATCCTAATTGATTAGATTATAAGAGGCGTTTATTAACCTTATTGTCGTGTTACTTATGCGTTACGTTAAATTTGTATCACCCGCTATATAATTTCTATCTTTCCCTCTCATCTATACAAAATAACCAAGATCGACAATTATAATATAGTAATAAATATATTACCTTGTAATCAATATATACCCCATATAAATAAAAATGCATCCTATGTATTTTGATATTTTGAAAGTGATTATTTGACGAAGGTGTAGACGAAACGGGCAATAAAAGATCGAAGAATGTTGATCGAGTCGTTCGTTAGTCATATTTTAACCACGACCGAAAAACTCGCTTAGTCTCATGCGTCTGGGACAAATGAAGCTGAGTTAGGGTTAGTGGAAGAGAGGGCCGTTAAAAAATAATGGCTTAGGGTCGTCGCTTCTGACAGGCAGCGGCAGGCTGGCACGTGCGAAACTTTAATGACTTTCGCTCGATCTAACGCCGTTCTCCTTTCTCTCTCTCTCTCTCTCTTTCTTTCATACTACGTGTTACGAGGGGCCCTATGGGTCCACTTTACTCTCAACAACCAGCTCGAGATAATCCACTCCCGTGACCGAGAGAAGTTTATAACCGACGATATCGTCGACTATCGTCTCGACTTCCTTCCTCGATTAGGATGTCAAGTTCGACCGAATTGGCTCTTTAATCTGATAAACTTTACCTCTAGGATATTTGACCGATGCGACAACTTTTTTAATTAATTCCCCTTTTTCCCCCTTTTTCTTTCTTTTTCTCCCTGTTTCGAGTAAGAATTTTTACACCCGCATTTTTCTTCTTCTTCTTCTTCTTCATTTCGTTATTTTCTTTTTCATATATCTAATGACAAGGAAAAACTCTCCCAAGCTAAAAATCCAAAGGATTAGAAAAAACTTTCTTGATACGCGGATAATCTTGTTCTTTTTTTTCTTTTACCGGTGGAAAATACAAAAGAAAAAAGGTGCAAAAGTGTCTCGAAGCGTTTAAAACTTTAATCTCGTTATTTTGATTATATGAGAAAAATTCTTATGCGGATATCATCGAGTCTTTTTATCAGCTAATGTTTTTGCGTAAAAGATTTGCATTTTTTTTATCCTAGAAGACAACATGATTTTCTTCGAGTACATTCGCGTATAAGAAAAGATGAACTTATTGTCTAGGAGGTACCGGTCTGCCTGTTTCTTTTCTACTTTTCTATGCGAAGGGATGATAGTACAGTGCAACAACCCCCGTCGTCCATGCATTCGTATGTAAGCTTTTCCCACATTACCATACGACTCACAATGCGAACATTAATATCGTAATGGATTCTCCTCCGAGTTCGTTTCAAGGGAAGTATTCTCCTCTTAGTAAGCCCGTCCGAGAGTCACGTTATAAGGTGCCGCAGCACGTATAAGCATTCCCTTATTGCGTTTCTCTATCGTGTCGCGTTACTTTCATCTGCCGCCTTAAATATTTTAATTCCATTGGCGTCGCGCGTCTCCGAAGAGGAGGAGGAGGAGGAGCCGGAATAGTCGGAAAAAAGTCCTTGGAAAAGTCCTCGGCACGCTTCCATTTCCAATTCTACTGCGACGCGTCTCCACCTTTTTCTTCATTATTTTATCCTATTCATTAATGTCAACAATATGAAAAGCTACCTTAACATATTTTCTTATTTTTATATTTATATGAAATAAATTGCGTTATTCTTTATCGATAAATATAATCTTTTCCGCTGTCAGATATAATAAAAGAGATTTTTAGTTTTATATTATTAATATCAATCGAATAGAACATAAGGGAAGCATGCATGAATGAAAATTTCACAGCAAAAATCGTAAAAGCTTAAAAGATTCTTTAAAACTTCTTGCGATAGGTTAAAAAACTATAAAAAGAAGAAAAGAGAGAGAAAAAACCGAACCCAACTCGAGAGTGCAATAACATTATTCCCTCTCCCTCTCTTTCTCTATCTTTCAATATTTCCTTTCTTCGTTCAACGCACTTGGCAAACTTTCAAGAAACATTCCGCGTGATCCGAAAGGAAAAGAACGCATAGAGTTTGGAGCAACGATTCCTCTAACGTTCCTCAATGGGCGTTATGAAATATTTCTCAGAGCACTCGTTCTCCTATTTCGTACTATTACATTATCCGGCGTCCGAGCGTTCCTTAATTCCACTTTTAAATCGACGACACGGAATTTCACTCCACCTCGTTTCTTAAGGAATCCACAGAGTCGATAGACTTCGAGTTTGCATCTGTGAAAACATTTGCTTTGCGTTTACGTTTCTCACCCTCCCCCCTTCTCCTTCCCTTCTGTTTCTCTCTCACTTCGGTCTCACTTTTACCAATTCATTCGCTCTCTCTCTCTCTCTCAGTTACACAAACACACATATACACACACACAGTAGCTTTCTTGGCACTTTCAGGACGGAATTTAATCAAAGTCACGACATTTGAGGCACGATCGTGTTACAACCGTCTCGAACGATTCTCCTACTTTTCTGTTCAACCCCCAAGCCTCCTTCCTACTCGTGAGAATCCCTTGGCTGATTTCATTTATTGCAGTACCGAGAGCGTGCTCGAAATAACGAATTAGCTTCATCGTGATCGACATTCACCAGTCGGGAATACTCTATTATTTCTTTTTCTCTTTACCTCTTCCACTTTTTTTTTCTTTATCTGTCTACACTTTTAAAAGAAGAAGAAGAAGAAGAAGAAGAAGAAGATCGTGCGTTTAATTGCTATTCGCTAGGTATTCCATCTTTCTTGATAACCAGTTAATTACCGACTCTCACATAGTAACAGAAGCAAGCAAGTCAGTGAATAATACTCCGTCTCCTTCAACTTGCCTTTTCGGCAACTCAAAAGAAAGAGAGAGAGAAAGAGAGAGAACGGTTGGGTAGTTTTATCATCAAGCTGTCTCGGAGATTTTCATCGAGGATGAAATTTCTTTGAGATATTAAGCCTGACGTAAAAAGTTTCAACAGCTCGTTTCGCGAGCTTGTATTATCTGCGAATCTATGTAACAGAATAAACGTAACGAAAAATCATTTCGTTTTATTATTATATCAATTTATTAATATTTTATTAGAATAGAAATCTTGTATGCTATCCCCGAATGATTTCAATTAATATTTATATTAATAATTTAGATCGATAATGATCATTACGACGTACTTGTCATGAACGGAATCTATAAATCATTTTGATATCCAATATAGTGTAAGTTTAATAGAACACCCCATAGAGTTTTGATCTTAGCTATCCGTAACTCTAACATCCCTTAGACTTTGTTTCATCTCCTTCCATCTCTCTCTCTCTCTCTTTCTCTCTCTTTCTTTTTGTCAACAAAGTTCGATCTAGGAAGTTTGACGAGAAACGAACGCCTGGCGTAACTTTGAACGCGTTCAATATTTTCAAATCCACGTTCCTCGATTATAGTTCCTACAGGATCAGGAAGAAACTTAGCTACGTGATTTGTGGTATAACAGTAGATAAATCCACTTCGCTTTCCTTTCTTTTCAAGTTTCGAGCTTCGAGTTCGTCTTATTTCTTCTTTTCTTCTACTTCTACTTCTTCTTCTTCTTCTTCTTCTTCTTCTTCTTCTTCTAATGTATTCATGCTCCAATAATTTTATCGATTATCTCTCATTCGTCTCGTAATTATTATACTTTATACATTTTATTTATTCTTTTTATTATCTTTATAGATATTATTATTCCATATTGTTTAATATTGTTTTTAATATTATCGGGTAGCGATATAATAATTTAGAGATAAATATATAAAGTATCGCAATTCAATAGACCGATAAAGACGCTTTGGTGTACCAGTCTCGATATCGTTAAAATTTCTCATCGATCTTCCGATGCCGCAACAGCCAGATTTTTACACCTTTCGACCACGTGTAAGTCGATACTTATATCTCCTCTCTCTCTCTTTCTCTCCCTTTGTTTTACTCTTTCACTTTCAATGTGGTTTATATTTTGTATCGGTTTTCACGTCTCTGCGTATCTCGTCTGAAACTCTTTCTATACTTTTCTTTTTATTACCATGAATCATTTTATATTTGTTCTTTTCGTGCATTCCACGTTACGTTATTTTATTAAAAAAAAATAATAATAATTATAATAATAATAAATTGCTATTATTAAGATAATATTTGAATATCACTCCGTCCATTTCCGATAGAAAAAATAACCGAATCAAAAAATGAATTAATTGATTTATAAAAGATGAATTGTCCAATTACTTTCCTCGCCAATTTGAAGCAGCATCGCTCTAGTTGGAAAATTGTCTCTTCCTAAAGCCAGTAATTTGACGAATCAAAGTTCCATGACGTCTTTTCGTGATCGAGAGAATGGTCGCAGAAAGATTGGAATCGGACGATTAATTTTGGAAAACGATAACGTAACGAAGCAGGAACTTGATGAGAGAGAGAGAGAGAAAGATCGAGATAGAATACAAATTCTCAGTTTAATTTCAGAAGCAATCAGAGAAAGAGGTCGTTTCGTCTCGCCTCTTCTTGTCTCTCTCTCTCTCTCTCTCTCTGGTTTTCTCTCTTGAGAGAGTACTCTGCCATTTTTAATTTTTCAAAATATTAATACTATAAAGTAAATATTAATACTATATATATTAGGTTGACAAAGTATGAAATAGAGCAAATTTCAATTCAATTAGTGCATTTTTTGCTCCATTTTATACTTGACAACCTAATAATAAACGAGTAAGTTGTAAGTAATCATAAAATTAATTCGTATATAATATTATATGAAATTTTGGTAAGTTTTTTCTCACTCGCTCGATAAGGTTTCCGTAAAGGTTGAATTATTTTATACTGATTCTTTAAGGTGTTTTTAATAATTATTAATAAAACAGAGAAAAGAATAGGTGTTAGAGAGAGTGAGTAAATACGTGTATCTGATATCAAACAAAAAATTAAGAATGCTTGAATGTGTGCGTGTGTTTAGGTAGCAAGTCGAAAAAAAATATATTCGAGTGTTTTAAAAAATAAATGAAAGAAAAGAGCGGTGTGTCTCTTGCTAAGATGTAGTTGATTATGCAATATTATGAAATAAATCTGACAAGTTGATTATAGTTCTATGGATGCAGCGTAAATTATTCGTGTTAATTATGAACGCGTAAATACACTGTCCGATGAAAAAATTGTATAACGTTACGATTACCTATTAGATTTTTTATTGAAAATCCTACCACGCGCGATCAAATATTAAAAAGGTTAAAAATTGTGATCAGTTTACTTTAGATGTAGTTTGTCCTTGTATCCAATGCTGCATATCCATATCCATAATTGCATTGTATCCACATATGCACATATCACTTTTTAGCACTACACACACTCGCGCACATATGCATTTCACTTGCATAGGAAGAAAACACGCACTCGCGTATATACTTGACGCGAAATAAATTATATACTTGAATTAATATCCTTGTTATTACTTCCGACGCTCGAAGAAGACTAACGATTATTACGAAAACCAGCTACGAATACATTCGACAGGTACCGAACATGCACGAAGGTTAAATACAAATTAAACGACAAAATTTCTAAGAGAATAAAATTTGTAAACATTCGGTTACCGACACCGACCGAGGAATGAGAGAGAGGTGAACATAAACAAAACATTTAACGCTTACCTAAGCTGGTTGATTTAGTTAAAGTAAATATCAAATAAAATACTTTAAAGCATTGAGAGCTGCTAGTAACGAAATTGAAATAAAATTTGGAGTTCAAAGGGTTAATATATATTGATAATTAATAGGTATATTTATGTATCTATCGATTATTCGATGATAATTATTGAAAAATATTTGTTAAATGTATCTGATTTTACGGTTTGTTGTTTCTTTTCTCATGTGTGCATATCTATATTTAAATACATTTGTTTCCCTTTCTCTTTTACGATGTTACGGGAAACAATATCGACGTTAATTCGTTTCTGCAGGAAGACGTATGATCCTCCGATAATGGCCCATTCGTTCTCTCGCTCGTCGCCATTGGTGCTCGTTACCACTTGCCTATTCGCCTATCAAATTGCACGTATCGAAAACGAGCCTATCTGTTCTCTATGTTCGATTGTATGTGTCTATTCGTGTGTGTGTGTGTGTGTGTGTGTAGTACGTTTGGTTGCGACTCTCCCGATCGTTTATCGAATCATCGCCGTGAAAATTCGTGGGAAAACGCGTTGTAATCATCGTCGATCATCGAATCCATCGAGTGTCACCCTCGTCCGTGACACCCTTTCGCGGTTTTATTAATTAAATCACGTTCCATCGACGACTCGACTCAAAACTAATTAATCGAACGACTTTTTCTCGTGGGTAAATCTTTTTCTCCCGCATTTTCGTTATCGTTTCTTTCTTTCTTTCTTATTTCTATTTTATCTCGATTATATAATAATTTCCTTCGATCGTTAGAAAGAAGAAAAAATCTACATTACCATCATATATCTCTCTTTTTACATATATTTTTATTTAAAAATAGTCGAAATGTTTGTTAATTAAAAATCCCTTTTGGGGATCGTTAAAAGCGAAGTTTCATATTCCCTTTTTTTTTATTTTTTTTTTTTTTGAAATCCCTCTCGCTCGTCACTCATTACAGAACTCTCTCTCTATCTCTCTCTCTCTCTCTCTTTTATGGCTCAAAGTTTAAAAATATCGATATAAAAATTTCTTTCGACCATTAAAAAACCCATAAAAAAAAAACCAGTTGAATGTTATTCTTTTTTTGAACAAGGAAAGAGATAGGAAATATATTTCCCTCTTTTTCTCTCTTCATCTAATTAGAAGAAGAGAACGTAACGTTGGCAGTCTTCTCTTGGGAGAAGACGATGGATGAGTAGGGGTTGGAGGTGGAGGAGCAGAGCCCGTACGAAACAAAAGACTTCTTATTTACCCTCGATCGTAAGATAAAGTACTCATCGACACGCGAAATTCGCTAATGATCGGCCACGGGCATTGTTCTCCTCGACGCTCTTGCGACGGTCAAAAGGAAACTTATTACGCTTATTAACTTGGCTTCCGTCGAGAATTATGAAAGAATGAGTGCAAGGAAGAGAGAGAGAGAAAGAGATAGAAAAAAAATGAGAGATGGAAGGAAAAGAAGGTAAGAACCAAATCGCATTGGCCAAGCAGCGAGCAATGAAACGAGACTAGCAGTCGACTAATTAGATGAATAAAATAATTCCATTTTTCTTTTTTTCTTTTTTTTTTTTTTCAAGCGATAGAACGAAAACTTAACCCGCCATTTCTTCTGTTTTTCTTTTCCAGGTGCCGAAGATGTGTTCAGGTTTACGGGAAATGAAACGCACACAGACTACTTTCGGTTGGTGCTCAGGGATGCCAACTATCTTCTCGTTGGCGGAAGGTAAATATAGGTTTCATTTGATAGAAGTGCTTTAATTAAAGGACCACCATTCGAATCTTCTTCTTCTTCTTCTTTACTTTACTTCTATGGGGTCTACCTTACTTATTCAACCTTTACAATATTACGCAGATTAGTACTTGTGCATATATCTATATGAGTGTTTGATTTTGTAATATTAGATTTATCAAAGTTCCCTTCATTTGCAATCTCCACAACTCATGGCAATCTGTGAAATATCTGCATTTCATGCACATGTCATAGAGCATTGTATAGAATTTATGTTTTTCCACATTAACCGTAACATATTATATACATATTAATTTTCAGTATTTGTTTTAATTATCGATTTACATATTGCGAAACATAACCGAGAGTTAATGTCCAAGTTCTCGAGTAACTATTATATATCAACTGTGCGTTATACAACTGATCCTAATTTTGCGGTTTCTATGCAAATAATAAAGAAAACGACTTTTATTTCATCGTGTATAAATAAGAAATAATTGATAGCGTAGGTTTTAATTTATTTGTTATCAAACCCCCGACAATGTCTTATTAAAAATTAATATTCCTTTACCAGGTGTTTAATCTTTATCTTCAACTTTTATACAAACTGACAGATCATTTTGATTACTTAACGATTATTAATAAAAAATATTCCTCGTAAAGATATATTCATTTTATTTCTATTCTTAATCTTTCTTTTTTTTTTTTGACAAACAAAAAATCTGGTTTTAATTGGTAAATTAATATTTTCATTATCTACGTTGTAAAGGAAAATTGTTCGACAAATAATTGATCAATGTAGGACGTTTATCGAATGACTGATAGTTCGTAATTACGATCCTAATTAAATTTTCAAAGTGTTACTCTCTATCTTCAAGAACGAAACGATACGTCAACATCCAACTCGGAAACTCTCTCTCTCACTCTTTCTCACTCTCTCTATGTATCTATCTATCTATCTTTCTCTCTTCGTTTTATTATATACTATAATCGTCTCGTACAAATATGATTTATCGATTTAGATCTTTAAGAAAAATAGTAAAAAGAGAAGAGAGACGATTAGAAATGAATTAAAGCGGAATCAATGTTACCTTTGCTACGTTGGTTCTTTATCAATATTATTTTATTTGATATTTTTAGAGAAAGAGAGAGAGAGAGATAATTTACTTGGAATAAATAACACTTTTAATGTATAATCATTATCACGGAAAATATTTAACTTACTTTTTTATACTATAATAATAAAAAAGTATCCAGATTTATTAACGTTCAGATACGCCTCATTACACCTTAAAAAAAAAATCTTTCTTCTTATGAATAAATTTTATTCTATCGCAAAAGTTCTGATTCAGGGACCGAATACAAAGGATTCGTAACAATTGCCGATTGCTTTTACCGATTTGTGACAACGTCTTTGTAAATTACTTTCTGTTCGTTTCAACGCGAGAATGTAAAATTGAAATTAACATTTCGAATGCGACAAAAGATGACGAGATTTGAACGACATTCGAATGGAATTTTAAACTTTGTCTTTGCGAGAACAACTAGTCGTCTCGTGGGAAATGAACGAATTCGTTGAACGGTTCTCTCGTATAACCAGCATGTGTAATGATTTCATGCCATCAGGTAAATACGTAGCAAAATTTCATTCCAAATCGTTGCTAACTAATTCAAATTTTCCTGCTTGATGAGTAACTACAGATTACTTCTTTTTTTTTTTAAATCTAAATCAACGTTTTTTATTTCATTTACCAGACCCTAATAAAAAATATTCGTTGGATAACAAAAGTTACGTGTGAATTAAACGATAAAAAAAAAAAAAAGAGCGAGAGAAAAGAAATCTCAGGGGAGGAAGTATTTTTCACTTTTTTTTTTTTCACTTCGTCAAATCTTTTCTGATAATTGCGGTGCAACGTCGTCGTCAGGAATTAACAAGCGAAAAAACAAACACAAAAGACAAAATATTTTCTTAAAAGAAAAAAAAAAGTAAAAAAAGGTTTCTAAACGCGAATAACTCATTATTCTCTTTCTCTCTCTCTCTCTCTCTCTCTCTTTCTCTTTGCTATTGGTTTTTGTTTTTCTTCTTCGTACTTCGTACTTCGTTCTTCGTTCTTCGAAAAGCTCTAAGTAGTTACGCGTAACTCGAGCTTCTGTAAAAACTTTGGAAATTTCATACTCTCAAAGGAGGGCTTTCAAGAAACGAAAGGTCTTACAACGATGTCTCGTCGTTATTTAACGCTCGAATTAGAATCATAAGAAAACTGAGAAAAATGGGATGAGTAAGCTGAACGTTGGAAAATTAAATTATAGCTTTGGGTCCATTAATAATGTGCGTTTTTTTACTTTTTTTTTTGTTTTTTTTTTATTACAGGAATATCGATTGAACCATATAATTTGTCAATTCCATCTTTTTCATAACAAAAAGGGTTTTTATAAGAGACGAAATTCAAGTTGCATCTTTCCCTTTTGCCCGTTCCGTATAAACGACAATGTTCTTTTTTCTATTTGTGTTTTTTTTTTCTCCTACCGATTCTCTTTTTCCAACGATAGCAAATCGAACCGTTAATACACGTCGAAATCGCCTATGCATACTCGCCGCCCGTATTTGCATTCATAATTCGGATGGTCGGTAAAAAAAAAAAAAAGGAGAAAAATATTACAAAAAAGGAAGAAAAAAAAACACGCGAAAAAAAAAAATGGTAAAAACCACAGTCGAATGTAAATGAAGAGATACGCAGTTTCTAGGAAATCGAATCTTCCTGTTAATTTTGAGTTTGCAATGCAAACGGCCGCGCGACTTTGTCGTGTCTCTTCCCTCGCATTTCGTTGTCCCTAAAGAGAAGTAGGAATAGGAGAAGAAGAAGAAGAAGAAAGAATAAGAAGTAGGAAAGTGGAGGAGAAGGAGGAAATGTTCCAATTCTTTCAAAAGAATTGTATAATTTTCTCGCTTGAAATCTGAGTGTGTAAGTGTACAATGAAATTGTTGTTTCGCGTCCCTTCCAATTTTTCATTACTTTCTTCTTTTCTTTTTTTTTTTTTAATTTTACATTCCGTTTCTTCTCTCATTTTATTTTGTCGTTGATACTATATAATAAATAAGGTGAAGGGAGAAGGAGCAAACGTAAAAAGGTTTCGAGGAAATAATAAAATAGTTTCTTTGTTTTTGTTGATACTTATTGCAGAAATTTAGTGCATAACCTGAGCTTGACCGATCTGACAGAGCAACAGAGGCTTACCTGGTATTCAACGGAAAAGGATGTAAAGATGTGCGTAGTTAAAGGTACGCCAGAGGAAAACTGCCAGAATTATATACGAATCCTCGTGAAGACGAGCTCGAACACCCTTTTGGTGTGCGCAACGAACGCCTTCAAACCGATGTGCCGCGATTACCTGGTACACGCAGGTAATTACACGATGGTCAAGGAAAAGGCAGCACAGGCTATGTGTCCTTACGATCCTCAACACAACAGTACCTACGTTTATATCGATGGTGAACTTTACACCGGAACTGTCGCTGATTTTGCTGGAATGGATCCCATTATCTACAGGGAACCCTTACAAACCGAACAATACGACTCGATGAGTCTCAATTGTGAGTATACGGTTTACTTATATACTTTTTTACAATTTAACAAAAGAAATTAACACTAGATTGCCTAAGCAAGTCATTTTGACTGCTTTTCAATTTTAATTAAAAAAATAACCATTTAAATAATAACACAACTTCTTATAATTTTGTGACTTTTTCTACAACATATAAATGCGTTAATTAATCATTGTTTTTGCCCCCCCCCCCCCCCTCCTTCATTTCCGGTATATACTAAGCTCCTGTCTTTCTAGTGTTAAAAAGTAGTGTTATGTGAAAGATTTGAAATATTATCGTTTGTTGTAAAAGTTCGTTAAAAGTCTATAATTTTCACGAAATCAATTAATTATTATGAGTAATAATTACATATAAAAATTTTATATTACTTTCTTCATCGTAAAAATATAACTCAAGAATAGATTATAAATAAGAATCTAATTTGTAGAGGAGGGAAAAAAAATTGTATAATGTTCGTGCTTTTCATTTGACACGATTTAATATTACAATTTTAAATAACATTTTTATCGTTGTTATTAAAATATAATGTTAATAAAAGATGTTTAATACGAGTATAGGTGTATGGAAAATTTTGTAAGAAAAAGATAACAAATATTGCTGGTAGCAACTTTTATTACCATAAATATTCGATATCGAGTTAAAAGAAAATATTCTACTTCCTTTTGAACATACTTTATTCGAATAAGAGATGAAGCCAAAGAGTTAACCAACCTCGACGCGAGTTCAACGTAGTTCCTTCGTTCGTTCGTTCGTTCGTTCGTTCGTTCGTTCGTTCGAAATTCCAAAAGAATCTTTTCTCCCTTTTTTCTCCCCTTTTCTTTCTTATAAATTCACGGATACTTAAGTATGAAAAGGGATTATTTAACAGGTCAAGTTCCTTCTCGTCTCGAGAAAAGGACAAATTCGATTTTGGAAATCCTCTGACCAAATCCAAACGAAAAGTGGTAAAGAAAAAGATAACTCGGATTAATCGAAATTATTCAGAAATCTTACGATCGGGCAAAAGTACTATCAAGTAACTCTAATCTACTTGATCTAATTTCAAAATTAATCGTGCGTTTAAAGAAGATTTAGAAATAGGTAAGAGTAGGAATATCTTTTTCAATCGTCCTACGGTTTCAACGGATCGCAAAAAGGCAACCATTAACGATAAGAAAAGGAAATTGTGTGAAACGCAAAAACATCTCGACGAAAATGTATTTTCTGTTTAATTGCAGAGATTCGCCAAAGGATTTTCTACAAATTTCCTTCATAGTTTCTTTTCTACTATCCGTTAAAATGTGAGAGGTTTGAAAAGGACACCTTGTAGAACTTGACTCCCTCTATTCCTCGTGATCTTTTGAAAATAATTTAGAATCAAGTATCAATTTCGTGCAATGAAGAAATAAAAAGAAATATACCTAACAGAAAAAAAATAGATAAAAAATATAAAAGAAAATTTACAAAGAGGGAAGATCGGATTTCTTTTCTCTCCCACTTTTTCTCTCTCTCTCTTTCCCTTTCTCCCTCGTGCAACATCCAACCCTTGTAAAACAGAAAGAAAGACAAGACGATAATGAAGAGTCTTCTCGTTGGCAAGAGAATTTCTTTGTTCATTTCTTTTTTCTAAAAATCTACCGAGTTTTCTTGTTCTTTACAAAAGCACTTTTCTATGAGATAAGACGCGCGCGTATCGTGTAAGTAGCTTAAACTTCTGCTACCAATTTTTTATTTCCAGTTTTCCCTTTTTTTTTTTCTTTTCCTATTTCTTTTCTATTATATTATACAATATTATGTAAGAAACAGGCAAGAAACGGTTTTAACGTTGAAACTTATAAACCGAAGAAAAACCGATACGAATACGTGTATGCAAGTTGAACGAGATGAGAGATATTAATAAAAAGGTACGAAAGAGAATGAAAATTTCCGTTAAGACTCGTCGATGTCGTCGGTCGATCGGTTGGTTGGTTGGTTGGTTGGGTGGTTGGCTGGTTGGTTGGTGGGTTGGTTGGTTGGTTGGTTGGTTGGTTGGTTGGCTGGTAGGTTGGTTGGTTCGAACAGAGCGTTAAAATTGATACGTCACTTTGTTCGAGGCACCCTCTACCCCTAACCACCCCAACCCCTTCCCCCTTTCTCTTATCCACCCCACACCCCCCATCCCTACCTCGTCTCCGAGGGTATTTTAATTGAACGGTGTACGAGCGCTAATCAAGTTTTCCTACCCAAGTTGGATAATATTGATTTTTGGTCGGGAGAAAATTCAATTTTCCCTTTCTATCTTTCTCTCTTTCCTATCTTTTTTTCTTCTCATCTTTCGTATCGTTTCTCTCTCTCTCTCTATCTCTTTTTTTCTATCCTTTTCTTACTTTTTCTTGCTTTATCTTTAGTTCTTGAACAATTCACAAGTCGATTCCCGATCTACCAGGGAAACGAGAGATTACCAGATAAAAAACACGCTCATCGAAGTTTTTTCAATCTTATGGAATAAGAATAAAATTACACCAGACTTAGATCGAGTGAAATTTTCTTAAATAGCTCGGAAATAATTTGTCGTTCATCGACCGAAATCGAATAGAGACAGACATCGATGATACTTTGGTCAGAAACGTAGTACGTTTGTGTGTATGTCTATCCTCAGTGTGTACGCGCGCACGTAAGAAAGGAAACCGGAGAAAATTTATAGGATACTTCGTACATACCCGCACGAGATTAATATTACTTTATGAATCTTAAGAAGCTTATGAAAATCCTGTCACGGTTAATAAATCGATAAAGTTTTCCTACTTTACTGACAAAAGAGAAATAGAGTTTTACCGCGGGATTCTTGAAATAATCGCTTAAAATAAAAGACTTCTGTATGGGAGTCCTGTTCGGAAAGGAATTATAAGGATGACTATAACGAACTTAACAGACTGATATTTCAAACCTTTCTTAATCCTTTTAACGAAAGAATACCTCTCGGTATTATTTTTTTTTTCTTCCTTTTCTTTTAGAGAAATAAAAGTTTGATATACTTCGGGACAGGTACTTTTAACGAGAGATAAAATATCGGTACGATGCCGTTCTTATCTACAAAATGTACGAAACTTTGTCTTATTGTTAGAAAAAGTAGCCTTTTAAAAAAAAACCTATTAAATATGTACTCGGAATTTTTTTTTTTCCTTTTTTTTGTTTTTATTATCTTCCAAATTAAAGAAGATGAAACATTGATCTCGTTGCAGCTCCAAATTTCGTGAACTCCATGTCCCAAGGAGACTTTGTCTATTTCTTCTTCAGGGAGACCGCCGTCGAATATATAAATTGCGGCAAGGTGAGTAACGATCGATGAATCTCTTGATTACCATCGAGGGAACGTAATTAAAGCGGAAATAATTTATTAAGCGCATTACCGATTCGTTGATAATATATTCCTAGACGAATAGAGTCACGTTTTTGCGATACCGGTTTTATATATATATTTTCATACTATACTCGTGATTATCGTTTTATTACACGTAACACGCTGTTCGCGAGATTGGATAAGTGGGGACAATTTGCATAAAATACTCTACCCTTATTCTAATGGTATAGATTAATTTGAAAAATTTATCCCACTTTTTTTCTTCATCTTCTTCTTCTTCTTTTCGATGCCAGATTTCTTGTATATTTTATGAAATTTCATTCGGATAAAGATCGAATCTTATAGAAATAAAGTTTATCTTTTTTTTCTCCTAACAACCGATACGTTCGGAGAGTAGTTTTCTTGGACATTTCTTATCACCCATTTAAGACGATTAAGTCTTTCACGATCAGTGGCCATTCAGAATGAGCTTTTAGAGAAGGCCCGTTCTTTAGCCATTCTCTAGCAGCAAACGATTCTACCCATCTATCTCTCGTCTTCGCTACTTTTCGATCGAAGGAAAGTTTCAAAGCTGAAGGGTCAATTGTGAATGAGTCGTCTTAAGTCCTGCCCCCTCTGGTTTATTACGAAAGCTTTTACTTTCTGCTTTGGAGTTTTTTCAACCTTTGACAGATTTCTAAAAGTTCCAAGACGAAAAGCTTTCCTGATATATCCAAGTACAGTAGGAAAAATAGACGATTCTTGATCGTTCCCTTCGATAAGAAGATAAACTTTAATATAACGGATAAATACCTAAAACTACACAACGCAAGATTTTCTTTCCTTCTTATCTCGCTTTTATTTGACCTTTCCAGGCCGTTTATTCTCGCGTGGCGAGAGTCTGTAAATACGATCGGGGTGGACCCCATCGTTTTCGTAACAGATGGACGTCTTTCTTCAAGTCTCGACTTAATTGCTCCGTCACCGGGGACTTTCCTTTTTACTTCAATGAAATACGTGAGTTTTAATCCTTCAAAAGGAATTTTAATTTATTCTCTTTCGATGAGTCTACTTACCGACGATGACAAATTGTTGAAACGAAAGTGTTCTACTTTGTAATGTACATTTTGGTATATTATTTGAATTGGCAGAGTCAACGACCGAACTGATATCCGNTTGTCCGAGTTTGTTAGGTGAGTATCGTTTGGAAAATTAAGCTCGAGTCAAGCAGCCGAACATGGTTTCACGCTTGTTTTATTTTCTTTTGGCTCGATAAAACGAATCTCGCACATTTCTTCTTTTTTGCTCGATGCGTTTGTTTCACTTTGTAATACTCGAGCCCTTGCGCGTGACTGAAAGTGAGTATGCATGCAAAAAAGAGAGAGAGAGAGAGAGAGAGAGAGAAAGAGAAAGAGAGGATACTACTGTGAAATATTTTAATTTTAGGAGTTATACGATTATCGAATCGTAGTCCTTAAACGTGGCACTGTTTTACAGAAACTTTGAATAAAAAGGAGTCTCGCGGAAGTTCGATCGTTTGATTCGAAATTTCGTGCTAAATGAATAGACGAGAAAAAGAAAAAAGATAAATAAATAAATAAATAAAAAGAACATGGCGATAAAGTGTTCCAACGAAATCAGACACGATTGATAAAATAGTGCGAACTAGTTGATCGTAATTTCCACTATTTTAGAACAAAAATTATCTGCCATGGAGTGATTGTAAAACTGTGCGCCATTAGTATTACGACAAGGCTTTTTTCGTAAAGTCAATTAAAAAGAGTGGAAGAGAAAGAGAGAACGGTGGAGGAAGGAGGATGACGAGGAAAAAAATAAGTAAAAGATAATGAAAGAAAGAAAGAAAGAAAGACAGAAAAGGAAGGAAGGAAGGAAGAAAAGATAAGAAAAGAATATAAAGGTGATTATCTTTAGGCTCAACATGCAATTTTTCTAACGTTGAAATATTTAATGCATGTGATCGATAGTGCCATTAATATACAGTGACTCCCTAAAATATTCGGACAGTGCAACGTGACCAACTTTATTGCTAAAAAATAATCAGGACGATCGTTTGACAAACAACCGATATATGAAACCAAAAATTAAATCATGTCGCAGTGTCCGAATATTTCTGGGAGTCATTGTATCTCTAGGTCAACTATCTTAAAGTGCTTCTTATTTCAGTGTGTTTAGAAGTAAACGCGTATGTGATATATTATATAAAATGAAATGTTTTTCTAGGCATTGGAAGAGAGAAAGAGAGAATGAGAGTGAACGAGAGAGAGAAAGAGAGAAAGAAAGAAAGAAAGAAAGCAAGAAAGAGAGAGAAAGAGAGAGAGAAAGTGAGCGAGAGAAAAAATAATGAAAAGTATTCGATTAAATTCGAACATATAAAAGAAGGACGAGGAAGGAAGGATATTCATTTTGTTTCGCAATTATTCGAAAAGTTCAATTCGATTATATATTGCCATATCATTTTATTACTACTCTATCTTCTCTCTCTTTATATATATAAATATATTTTATTATTTATTTAACTATTGATATATTATTACGATAAATTTGCTTTAGAATATTAAATTCGAATATATATGTAATTTAAACAATGATTTGAATAATTATATATACATATATATATATATATATATATAATTATATTTATATAAAAATACATATATACATATATTCGAGTTAGAAGACAAAAGAAAAGGGAGGTGTAGGACTCGTAAAGTTTTCTTCGATCTAACCAGAAATGCATTTGACGTTCGAGTTGAATACACCTACTTAAACACATATACGTTTCTATATATATATGTATTGAATATATTATATATGTATATAGAAAGAGAGACTGACGTTTTCCCAAAGTCGAGAGGAAAGCTTTTATTTATCCTTTTGTGAAATAACAATGGTTAAGGATGAGAGATGGCCTACCATTATTCGTTTCATGAACTTTGGAAAATGCGAACAATGAATCCTCGACTCAGCCGTCTGTAACTTTTGACACGCACACGACACACGAAAACACGAAATACGGAATACCGAAGGAGGAAGAGAAAGAGAAGGATAAAGGAAGAGGGAGAAAAGAAAAACAAAGTGAAAGACAGCGAGAAAAACAGAGAGAAAGAGAGAAAGAAAGAATGAGAGAAAGATAGACAACAAGTGCTAGTTGTTTCCCCCCTTTAGGATACGCTATTATTATTAAATTATTTTATTCGTTAATCGACGATCGTTAATTAGAATGCCCGGGACTCGCCCAGAAGTAACGTGGATAAAAAAAAAAATAATAAAAGTAAATTAATATTTTTTAAAAGCTCCGAAATAAAAATTAATTAATTGATTGAATAATTAATTAACTATTAATTAATTATATTAATTAATTAATTAAGGAAGATATATAACAAAGGAGAAAAATACACAATCCCAAAAAAAAAAACGGTAAGACTGAAAGAGCCCTTGGGCGAGCCTAGAGATCCATTCTTCGTTGTTCTTTATGAACCGTTTAAAAATATTTAAAAGAAAAAAAAAAAAAAGACCGAGGAGAAGAAAGATTAAAGGAAAGAGAGACAGGACGGACGGACGATAACAAAAATGGACACTTTGATTTAATCGACAGTACAAATTACATCGCATTTCTTGTTATTATAAATTTCCCAATAAAAAAGCTTCACTTCGATTTCACGTTTGGATCGTCGTATTTACGCGTATTGTCATTTGGAATGGATTATAGGATGGATACTATCTTATCGGTGATTTTTTTTTTTTTTATCAATTAATTCGTAATAAAAATGTGAAGCTTTTTTCAAGAGGAAGAGACAAACGTATTTATCTTCTTCCTTACTTCCTTCAAGCATTTATTTTCATTTTCTATCATTAATGAACTAATAATATTTTATTCGCACAAGATTTAAGTTTATTTTAAAGAGAGAAAGAGAGAGAGAGAGAGAGAGAGATTGCGAGGATTGTTAGTTTGTCTCTTCGTCTTTTACAGTCTCATATATTCATTACGAATCACATAATCGATTCCATGCAGTTTAAATTATCTAAAACTACGAATAATTCAAACGAAACAACATTATTCTAAAACGTCGAATTTGTTATACGTTGATTACAACACATATCGCAGAAGTAGAAAAAGAAAAGAACATTAAATAAACGATGATCCTCCTACCGTGAAATAACCATTGTTAGACTTGGAACGAAAGAAAGAGAGAGAGAGAGAGAGAGAGAAAGAAAGATAAATCGAAAGTTGTTTGTAAAAATTTCGCACGACACCCGCGCGACTTATCCCGCGCGATACAAAGCTGCCATAAATAGAGAAAGGTGAAGTAAAAAAAAAGCAAATAAATCGATTAACATTTTTAACGAATAGAAAAGTAAATAAAATTGATCCGATATCTTTGCTCATTGTTAAACACGCTAATTAAGCGTAACTCGATTGTCTAATCAATTTACAGGTGTTAGATGTAGTTAAAATACTTTTTTCTACGCTCATTTCGCGTAAGTAAACCACAAAGGACTTTTCTAAGTTTTTTATTAAATATATTAATATAATATAAAGAAAACACATAAATATATTATTAATACGTAGAACGGGTGTGTGTGTGTGATAAAAGAGAAAGGGAAAATAAGAAAGGAAGGATACGTTCGGTAAGGTCTAATAGAGTTGATTGTTTTAGCTGCATTTTTTTTTCACGTAGAAATGACGAAGATGAAAAACTGATGGAAAATAAGGGAAAACACGAAAAAAAAAAGGAGAATTGTGAAAGAAGACTCAGGCAAAAGATACCAAAGACATTAATCTTATAGAAAACTGGACATCGTTGGTCTCATTGTGATGGTTGTTGCTCGTTAATTAGAGGCGCACAAATGCTCTATTTCCGTTTTATCGAATTAAAAAAGAGAGAGATAGAGAGAGAAAGAGAAAGAAGGAAGGAAGGAAGGAAGAAAGGAAGGAAAAAGTGAGATAACAAAGAGAAGAGGTGGAAATTCTTTAGCAAAAAAAAAAATATAATATAAACAATAAACAAGAGAGACACGTAAAAAAATATTATATACTCGCAATCGGTAAAGCATCTCATTCGGAAAAAAAACAAAAAGTTAAAAAAATTATTCAATGATCATCATCCGATACAGCCACATACATATAAGAACACACAAAATCTACACACCAACACACTCATTACAACAGACGTTGTATTTTGTCTGCTGGGTGTAAATATTACTCGCGATTTAGGATCAATACGATGATTGCGCTAATATTGAAATCTAGTAATGCATGAAAAATGTAGAGACGAAAATAAAATGAAAGGAAAAAAAAAATTATATTATAATAATAATAATAATAATAATAATAATAATAATAATATAATAAAAATAATAATTATATTATAATAATTATATTAATGATAATATTATTTAATATATTAATAATTATAATAAATATATTATTAATGATAATGATAATAAAATATAATAATAAATAATATTAATAATTACAATATTAAATAATAACAATAATAATAATGAGAGAGCACACCCGTGTGTCACGGCGGACATATTTTTCAAAATAAATAAAAGGAAAAAAGTAATACATGCATATATACACGCGTAAATAAATACATAAATACATACATACATACACACATACACATACACATGCACATGCACATGCACATGCACATGCACATACAGAGACATACATACGTACATACGTAGTGATAACTCGCTCATTGTTCAGAGAAATAAAAAACGAGAATTTATGAAGAAGAATTAAAAAAAAAAAAATAATAATAAGAGGAAGAGAGAAAGAAAGAGATAGAAAAACTTATGATATTATTGTTCAGCATTGGATGCTACAGAGTAAAGAATAAATACTAATAAAAAAAAATAAAGAGAGAGAGAGAGCGAGAAAGAGAGAGAGAGAAAGAGAGAAAGAGTGAGAGAGAAAGGAAGAGGAAGAAAATTTTGTATAAAGTGTGTTCAAGATGCTCGTACGTTCATGTTGTTTAAGCCAATAAGGAACGGATTCCATCCAAAATAACGAGACGACAAGACAAATATAAAAACGAGTTACGACTGTGTAATTTCATATATTTTTTTGTTCTTCGGTGGCGCGAAAATTTTTTCCTTTTCGTTCTTTACATTTTTATTTATTTCTATTTTTTTCTTCTTTTTTTTTTTTTGTTTTTTTTATTCTTTCCTTCTTCCAGCATTTGGTGATCGGAGGAAGAACCTAATGACCTAAAGAATATTTAAAAAATACTATTAATAAAAAAGAGAAAGGAAGAAAATTATAAAAAAATCGTTCAAAGTTTAATAAGAAAAAAAAAATTCGCGAATCCGGGGTAGAGCGAGAAAAATAAACGATGGTTTCATGCATTATTTCATTTCAACTGTGTGTCAACTTTTCGCCTTGCACATTTTTCCGTTTTATGTGTCATATAAAAAAGAAAGAAAAAAAGAAAGAGAAAGAGAGACAAAACGAAGGATAGAAAGAGAAAACAAATAACAAAATAACATACAAAGAATTATTCATGTTATTTGAATTATAAAGAAAGATGCAAAAAAAAAACAGAGTTGGAAAGAAAGAAAGAGAGAGAGAGAGAGAGAGAGAATGAGAAAGAGAGAAAGATAGCAAAAGGTACGATAAAATGGAAAATAGTTACGCGAGAATAAAGTGGTCTCCTTGTTCGAATTTTGATGGAGATTGCTAGAAGAGAATGAAGAAAAAAAAAAAAGCAACTGTGTGTGTGTGTGAGAGTATGAGAGAACGAAAGTGTGAGAACGAGTGAAAGTGAGAGAGTAAAAG
Organism: Mischocyttarus mexicanus; assembly: GCA_023678845.1. Taxonomy (NCBI): domain Eukaryota; kingdom Metazoa; phylum Arthropoda; class Insecta; order Hymenoptera; family Vespidae; genus Mischocyttarus; species Mischocyttarus mexicanus. The sequence goes on along the minus strand of JACGTP010000019.1, from coordinate 2,027,107 downwards.
AGAGTACGAGAGATAGAAAGAGAAGTTTGATGAATCTAGTTAAGTTACACGAATAAAATATTAGTATATAACGATATAAATATATATTTATATATATATATATTTATATATATAAATATAAATCTATATAAATATATATATATAGAACGCTTCAAACATATATTAATGATATGATATTATAACTTTTTATAAATATATTTTTTCGTCGAAGTCTAGCCTAGTTGGAATAACATAAAAACACAATTATAAACTATTAATTTATCCGATTTTATTATACATATATATACATATATATATGTATATATGTATCATTAAGGAACTAGCAGTTATAATAATAATAATAATAATAATATTAATAATAATAATTTGGAAAAAAAATTTAGGAATCATAGTTATATAATAAATATATATACAAAGTACGCAAGTTGTACGAAAACAAAAAAAAAAAAATAAAAAAAAACTTGTAACGAGTATAACGTTTTAACGAGGTTGAATAATTAGTACCTAAAAAAAAAAAAAAGAAAATTTCGACACGCTAAACGAAAAAGGAGAAAATGAATAAAATTAATCGATGATCGTAAACTTTCAATATTCTCGGAAATCAGGGAAAAGTCATTTTCCCGGTCACATTTTAAAATTATTTCTCCTTTTTCGTTTTATCCTTTCTTTCTTTACGTGACTCGAATGTTTTAAAGAAACAAAAAGAAAAAAAAGAAAAGAAAAGAAAATCTAATCTAATCTAATCGAATCGAAACGAATTCGAACAAAACTTCGATCGACTCGAGAACACGTTGAAGAAGGAGCATTTACGATTACTTCTATTTGAAGTCAATTCGTAATAGCCATTGTTAAAGCGATTAACGTGTGTCTTGTTTCCTCTTCTGTGAGAAGATGAGAAAGAGAGAGAGAGAGAGAGAGAGAGAGAGAGGAAATGTTTTCGAGGCGGCTTTCTAAAAGATATAAAAGAAAAAAAAAGAAAAAACGTAAAATAAAATAAACCCGGCACGAGGTTTTGGGTTCTCGTTACATTGTAAAATGGGTAAGTAAGAATAATTAATGATACTAATAATAATAATAATAATGATAAAAAAAAAATAATAATAATAATAATAACAATACTAATGATAATGGTAATAATAATATTAATAATGGTATTATTACATAATGATAATGATAATAATAATAATAATAATAATAATAATCATAATTAATGATTAATAATAATAATAATATTAAAAATGATAATTGATAATGACATAGAGTTAAGAAAAAAATTTATAAAGAAGAAGAAAGAAAAAAATAACACAACTATACCATTTATCAACGATAAAAAATAATAAAAATGTATAACAACACGTATTTTGCTTCTTCCTAATACAGTGCCGTTTACGCTATTTTTTACTGTAATTAGAATTCGGCTGTACCGTATGAAAAATATAATACAAGATGGCGTGATGTAATGGATGGTAGTGGAATGGAAAGAAGGAAGATAGGAGAAAAGAAAGAAAGAAAGAAAGAAAGAAGAAAAGCAGCCCGGCGCGATGACGTCCTACATCGCGTCGGAAAATGGAAATATAAAATAATAATAATAAAAATAAAAATAAAAAAAAAAATAATAATAATAATAAAAATAAAATACATGAAATACCATGATATACATAAAATACATAAAATACATAAAATACATAAAGTACATATTCTCGCTCGGCCACACTTATTATGCTAAACATGTCTCTCTTTTTGATATAACCGATAAGACGCCCAAGCGTGTGCGATCCCGCGGACAATGAGTTTCTTACGAGAAAGATGATAAATTAGATCATCTCATTCGTTGATTAGAAGAACGTGCTCACGTGTACACGTTTATGTGTGTATGTGTATGAATGTGTATATAAAATAGTATCGATTGTGTCGTCATTGTTGTCAAATTCGAATTGAACAAATGTCGATTCCTCAGCTTTGCTTATGTCCGATGTCCTCTCTATTCGAACGGCTATCTTGCTTTCCATCCCCCCCCCCCCTCTACCCTCTCTGCTATTTTTTATTTCATTCGAGAAGAAGATAAAATTAAAAAAAATTAAAATATACAAAAAAAGGAACAAGAAAATTCACTCTCATCATTTGTGTGTTATTTACATGTGTATCAGGTACAGATACTTAAGAAGAAAAATAAAATAAATGCCCTAAATAAATAAAAAAGTTCATGAGAACATAGACGAGATACGACGATGATAACGACGAAGACATGACGATGCTGCTGTGTGTAAACGTGTGTACTTACGTGTATATACGCGTACGCGTGTGTGCGTGCGTGCGTGCTTGCGTGCGTGCGTATGAAAAAAATGAAATTGAAAAAACGTAAGTGAAGTGTGTGTATGTGTGTGTGTGGTGTGATGTGGTGTGGTGTGGTGTGGTGTGTGAAGAGCAGGTGTGCTTGCGTGGAGATGCGATTGGGCGTTTCACGGTGTGTTGGATTATTATTATTGTAAGAGAAGAACGGTCGTGAGACTTGCCGTAATTTGTATGATAAATTACATGAGAGAAGAAATTTAAAAAAGTGTAGATGTGAGAGTAAAAGAGAAAGAGAGAGAGAGAGAAAGAGTGAGAGAGTGAACGTCACGAAAGACGAGGTTTCTTCGTTCGTGAATAACGCGATCCTAGTATTTAGTATCACGTTCAAAGGATATACATACGTATAAATAGACGAGAGCAGCACACACGTATACACGTATATATCGATGAGAATGGTGCGAGAAATAGGCGTGAGAATAAGAAGAAAAAAAAAAAATACTTAAGAAAAGGAGAATAATTAAAATATAAAAAAGTAAAAAAAATACTGAAGAACGATATGTAGTTGATACAAGTAGGCTGATGGTAGAGACACGGCACGTTTAATATTAACGAACCGATTAAATGAAAAAGAAGAAAAAAAAAAATACCTTAACGATTAATTAAAAGAAATAAAGTAAACAAAATATCATAATGCGAAATAAAGGTACAGTAGTAGTGATTTACTATTGGCTGATACGTAGTGTGAATGCAGATATAGGAAAAGCATGCTGGCGAGGAGAGCTTCTTAAATGGATTTTAACGAGTGCAATTATGCGAAAGAGAGACACAGACCTTTTATGCTCGTGGGTAACTCGCTTCTCTATCGTTCGTACATTTTTCTGATTACGCATTTTTACGACGACGTCGATGAATTCGTTTATAGAAATCTGATTGTCAGTTTGACAAATTTTTATGAAGAAAAAAATAAATGCTAAATCATATCGATCGAGGATAATCTCCTATTCGCGTCGAGGTTTCAAAAATATTCACCATTTTTCTATATTTTTCTTCGATGAAATTTATTGTTGATACGCGAATGACCATCTTCTCCCTCCCCCCTCTACCCCTCTCATTTGTATTATCCTCGACAACGTTACCCCGATTATTTTTCATTTCATCATTTTTCTCTAATTGGAACGATCAAAAAGGACGACTGACGTTTTATATCGTAAAACCTGAACAAATCGATTGACAAAACTTCAAATTTATCGACAAAAATGGCGTTAGATGAAAGATGTTAAATGACGCGACGATTGGGGAAAGGGAGAAAAGATAGAAAGATAGAATGGAAAAAGGGAAATGTGTATGCGGACGAATGAGAGCGAGAGAACATTGAAAGAAAGAGGGTGAATGAATGTGTGGGGTGTAAAAGAGAAATTGAGAGAGAGAGAGAAAGAGACGAATGAGTGAAATGAAGCGATCGTTGATTCGGAAAGTCACTTAGCCAGCAGACTGCTGTTCATAGTGCCCTGTTATAGTGGGTTCTCTAGGCAGAGTGGCAGAGACTCGTTAATAGACGCGACAAGGTGAACAAAAAAAATATAAGGAAATTGATTGACGAACGTATGTCATTAGGAATCGTTGTCGACAAAAAAAGAAATCGAATGAAAAGGAAAAGAAAAAAACGAACGTTGCCATTTTGATAAAAGGAACCAAAGATAGGAAGTATCTAACATAAGATGCCGTAAGATACTTCCAGAGCTCGTCTTCGGGACGCCACTTTCGAATACGCAGCAGCTTGACAATTTTTCGAATTTCTAATGACAAATAATTGAAAATTCATGATAAATGTTATCGAGAAATTTGGGGTCGATTAACGATGCTACTCCGCTCTCTGCCCACGGGACCCTAATCTATTTTTCAGAAAATACGCTATTGTAATTATATTACTATATGATAACATTTAAAAAACTAAAAGCATACAAAATACTTTGTACTATTGTTTATTATTATTATTATTATTATTATTATTATTATTATTAATACGAATTCCGACTATTATATTATTTAGAATGTTAACAATCTATATTTAAACGATAATTATTATCGCATTAATACAATTATCAATTATATTTAGTACTATTAGAGAGTGAGGCTGCATATTATATTAATGAATTAAGTATACTAAGTAATATGGATTAAATATAATTCTCAATTAGAATTTATATATATATATATGTATATATATACATATATACATATACATATATACATATGCATATATATATATATATATATTTATATATATACATATAAATATATAAATATTATCTACGTACATACTCTTTACGTCAATGCGTTGATGATAACTTCATATATATATATATTTATATATATATATATGTATAAAAAAAATATATATATATATATATATCTAGCCGTTGATTTTAGAGATATCGGATCACTGTACGACTGCCTCTGACTCGATTCTTTTCTGGGCGCTACTTAGTCGGCGTATTTTCCTTTTATATATATATATATATATATATATATATATCTACATATATATGTATATATATATTCTTTCACCTCTATTCTGTTTTTCTTACTCTTAACTTTACTTTTACCCAATTTTACATTCAAACGACTACGTTATTTTATATATCGTAATAGGTTTAGACTGTACCATGAAATTACGTAAAAATAAATTTGATTAGGTAATATACCAACCTTTCCTTTTTCTTACCCGTGTTTCTTCTTATCCTGTATCGTTCGATCCTAAATATGCAGGACGATGAATGATTCAACGTGTAAAAATGATTAACATTTTTACGTTTAAGCTTCATTTTCAAAAAAAAATCATCTTTAACAACTTGTAATATTGAGTTAAATTCCTCTTTGCTAACACTAGATTCATGATTATTTTTAATGAAAGGTATCGTACTCGATTATTCTCTGCTTCGTTTTTTCTATATTCCTTCTATCTGTCTTTATTGTTAAATGATAATCGTCAAACACGTATTAATAATAACAACGAACAAAAGCGGAAACTAATTCTTATAGTTTGATTTCTTTTAAATAATATATTAATCATCGCTATGTGTGGTGTATTCTAAAAAATGAATTAAATTTTTAGAAGCAGAGACTGAAGAAATATTATAATTTCGTAGGTAGTTATTATAAAATAAAACGTCATCGTTACAGCTCGACGAATGAAAAGAAACTAATCGTAAGCAAAGAAGAAATAAATTGCGAGTCGAACGAAGACAAAGTATTAACATTAAAGAAAACGATCAAGGTGAAAAAGCGTAGAAGGCAAAAGATTGAATTATGAAGATTGATCATTTCGGTGTGGGATAATTTATAAAAATTTTCAACACAGGATTATCTCGTAAACGGTTTCAAGAATAAAAATTAAATAGAAATATTTTAATAAAAAGAACGTAAATGAATAGGGCATAATACATACATACATATGTATATAATATATAATATAATATAATATAATATAATATGTATATAGGTATATATATTATATACCTTCCGTTTCTCCCTCTTTATTTTATTTAATCGTAGCACATATTATTCCAAAAATTTGAGAGTACGACGTAGATAAAAAAGTACAAATATTTACAAAATACTGTAAAAAAGAAATAGATTCTGAGCGTCTAAGGATATGAAAGGTTTGTGTATAAATCGCGGATTCGCTGTTTTAACTTTTTTCTTTTTTTTTCTATCATATTTCATTTTTTTCGTTTTTTTTTTTTACTTTTTTCTTATTTTTCGTTTTTACTCGCCACGTCACCGTACATGACTAGATATTAGAGGGGGTTGATTAGGCATAGACAGATCGTTTTATAAGACGACGCGACGATAGGTGATCTTTTTGTAAGACAGCTTTCTAAAAAATGATATGAACGTACGTACGGTTTTGTTTTTGTAAATTCTTTCTTTCTTTTTCTTTTTCTTTCACACGACCTTGAAGTATACTGATGGCAGGGAGGGTAGGCAGGATAAGGGATAAGAGATCGTTGCAAGGTATGTTCCTAACATGCACCTTATAATACATACAAGAATATTTCTTGTCGTTGAAATATCGTTTAAAAACATTTAGGAAGCATCTCAGAAATTGTCGACTGGAACGATCTCCAAATTTTCTTTTCTTTTTTTTACCTATACCATTTCAAGTTGAAATGGTATAGTATGTGATATTATATTATTTTAAATTATAAAATGGGATTATTATTAAAATCATTTCACGATCTCTAATCGATGAAATATTTCGAATAAAAACGGAAGCGAGTTTAAGGAAGAATTCTGTTAGTTTGTTATTTTTTTGTTTTTCTTTTTTTTTTTCTCCTTTCTTTTTCATGGTCGACGAAAGCGCATTTTCTTGTTTTCTGTGTTTCTTACATTTTTCTTTTTTTTTTTTTCTTCTTCTTTATTTTTCTTATCTTTGACTAAAAATTTCGCGAACGCTCACACTTATCGTTACATATGATTATGACACTTTAATATCGCATTAGATACCATTGGCAGTGTTTGATACCTTGATAATTTGTATGCCTATATGCGGTAGAATAGTATGTGAGTATGTATGCATGTATGATACATTATGCGTTTACACGTATACAGAGTAATCGAATGAAGAAAAGGACAAAGCTAAAGGATTTTATTTTTTTTCCCATTGAATTTATCCAAATTCTATCACATCTTATCTTTCTTTTTTTTTTTTATTTTATTGAAAAATGTATGTGTATCGTTATTCATTGTTTTCCAATAATTCGTATAAAAAGATAAGACATTAAATCGATCGATCGAACTTTTCTTACGCGAAACGTGCTCAGTTAAAAATAAACATAGGCTTCATTGTTTAAAACGTGCTTTCACTTATTGTTAATATAAATTATACGCAATTAGATTTGCCTCTTTTCAAACGTTCACAACTCGCATAAATACCGATAGCAAGTATAATTGGAATACTTAGTCATAGATACGTAATTAAATACGTACATGATTATTATCACTTATCATTAAATTATTTAACTTTTTTATGGGGCTTTCAAGAAGAAACCTTTTCGCTGTTGTAATCTTTCTGTCTTGCTTTACGAAACTTAAATAGTAAATTTTACATAATATCGTTGATACGTTTAAATCAATTATAGATAATTTTATAAAAATGTTTTTTTCATCGTTGTACTTGTTGAGAAAACAAATTCTAATCGGCATGATCATCTCTTTGTCGCCTTAAACTTAAATTCATTATTTCGTTGTAAATACGTTTAACAGTTGGGTACTATACTTTTTCCAAATATTTTCTTTTTTATTCAACGGTAAAAGATACCACATAATTTGCGCTGGAAATCATTTTAAATCTATCTACAAATATTACAAAGTAAAAAATAAAATATAAAATAAAATTTTATATATGTATATATATATATATAATATATATTATAAAAAAGATCGTTTTCACGTACGATGCAAATATAGTGACAATTTATTACAATTCATTGAAACAAAGAGAAAATAAAAATAAAAATAATAAGAAACGTTAAAAGAATCCAACTTACAAAGCCGGTATATACAAGTCTGTCTCTCATTTTTGTTTCTCGTTCTTTCTTTTTGTTTTTCAATAACGACTTACGAATGGTAAAAAATGATGCTATGTAAAAGTAGAAAAAGTATAAAAATCAAATTATGCGAAGACATGATTGCGTTAGTCGTTATAATAATTGCAATAACATGATAATGATACTTTCTTAATTATCCTGATCATTTTTGCTTTCTCTTAAAAAATGATTTCGATAAAAAACGTTCGCGTCGTTACTTTTCTTCGATTTTCCTATCGAGTTACTTATCTTAAGAGTATTCGATGTAGTGACCATACCTATTATTATTAATATTATTATTATTATTATTATTATTATTATTATTATCATTATTATAATTATTACATATTGATATTGAATACTAAGTATTGCATTTAAGTGTATAATATCGTTTACGTGTATTGGATTCGTATGGATGATTATCGTTATTATTATTATTATTATTATTGTTAATTATTATATTAATAATATTAATATTAATATTATTTAACCTTGGACACGGTAGCATTCATTGGAGCGGACATCCTAATTAGAAATAAATATCATTACCCTTATCTAATGGACGCGACAAAAACACCATAATACGAATAATGATTGCGAAGAGTTTAATCAGCGACGCTCGCAATCACGCAAAACGTGCCGCCTCGATTACGCGATTCCGATGGCTAATGCATCATCACCAGGTGTAAAATGATTCCTCCTCTTTCATTAATGGCCGCCGACTATCAAATAGATTTTCTATTTCTTTCTTTTTCTTTTTTTTCTTTTTTCTTTTCATACTTTATACTCGTTATCTAAAATATGTTACCACGTGGTTATACAGAATGTTCTGGAAGAGAGATGAATAATTCGTTAGATTTTAAAGCTGATTCTTAATGAAAAATAATTATTAAAACATTCTCTCGTGAACGTTCATCAAATGATTTTTTTTCATAAAGAAAAAGCTTTAAGAACTAATCAAGTATTTGTTTTATTATCTCGAACTTCCTTGTATATCAAAAGGATGCTCGAATGAGATGTTATCTTCGTGTTATAGTTTGAGGACGTATCGCTTAATGCAACGATATCTTTTTCGACGAGTAATCAGCGAGTAAGCGTTTCCATTTACACAAAGGCCTGATGATACTATATACTTCAACATGCTAAGATATATGATCGATATCAAGCGTTGCGCGAGGCCTATTAATTATTTAATAACGACAGTCATGATTTTCGCGATGAAGCTTATCGATCTTTGTTCAACGTACGACAGCCAGAACGACGATGTGAAACCAGTAATAAAAAATGTATATTAAAAATTTCGAGCTTAAGTACAACTCTTTCCCTCTCTCTCTCTCTCTCTCTCTCTCAACCATTATTTTTCTCAACTTTCCATGTAAAGTAATCTTTATATCAAAATTAACGATATAAACGTTCAGTTATATACACTCGACGAGAAAGAACACTAAGACCTTGCAATCTTGGACGATTTGGTTAATTTTTTTTTTCTTTGTTTTTCTATTATTTCCTGTTTTCACATCGAAGCAACCCTAACGTTCGATCACGTCGTTTGCGCCTACACCAGCCTTACACAATTATTATCCCTATCGCAGTATTCAGTTAATTTGGAGGCTCGTATGTTACTTGTTTAATCTTTTTTTTTTCTTTCTTTTACGACGACAAAGAGACAAATAACTTAGAGACAACTATCGACGACGATTTCACCTATTTTCGAGACAACCTCGTCGAAGGTTGGCCTCTCTCTTGGATCGCTAGCCCAACACTGCACCTGGAGTTCCTGTAAAGTCGGTGGGGCTGCTTTGTGAGGCTTCCACGTTAGCGTTTGCGACTTTAACTGAGTCAGTACGCAATCGTCGCTCATCTTGTTGAATGGTAACTCGCCCTGATGGAACATCTCCCATACGAGACAAGAGAAAGAGTATACGTCACTTTTGGTCGAATACTCGTCCTCGTAGACGGCTTCGTAAGGAAGCCATCTCAGAGGGATCACGTGGTTCCGATGTTTCGTATACTCTTGATGATAAGGTTCCTTGCTCATGCAAGGAAGAGAGATCTTGATGGTCAGATTACTGGCAATCAAACAATTACGAGCGGCTATGTCCTTGTGGACCAATCGATTGTCAGCTAAGTGTTTCAAACCTCTGGCAGCCTGATTGGACAAGGACAATATCTGTGCTACCGACAGCTGCGGAGCACGAGGTTGCTTAGTCTCGTGGGATGGACTACTATTGTTGTCCTTTCTCGAAGCGATCAAAAATTGCTTAAGATCTCCCCAATCTGTATATTCTAAAATCATATAATCGGGTTCCTCTTCGCGGCACAATCCTATCAATTTAACAACATTCTCGTGATTGAGCTTGTGCAACAGATCCAAATGTCGTTTGAATTCCTGTAAAGCTATCTCGTCCTTCGTATTAATCAAACTTTTAACCATAACGAGACTTTCCTTGTCGCCATCCAATTGATACTTGGTAGCATAAATCTCACCGAACTCACCTCGACCCAACGGCTTAAGTTCCTTCAAATTGGTTCGCGATACAGCTATCTTATCGTAATTCGACTTTGATCTCTTCGATTGATTGCTACTTTGACTCTGTGCCGTGTCAGCTCCGTCGCTCTTGTTTTGAGAATCGCGGTTTTCTTTCTTCTTGTTCGTAGAATTAGTTTTCTGGGTAGTGGTGGTCTCCTTCAATTCCGTTTGTTCTTCCTGAACTTCGCCGTTCTCTAATTTTTCTATTCATCGCAATAGAAATACAAATTTTAGAGATAGGGTATATTAAATGAGTATATTTTAATACAAACCTTCAGCCTGTTCTTGAAGGTACTGTTGCTTCCTCTTGCGACGCCGATAACGGCAGTACAACATAAGACCAACAACGAGAACCATGTAAGCTGCGGCTGCGCTAAGCGTTATAGTCACCGTCTTTGTCATCATCGAGCCATCGTCACCAGCTTCCAAATCCAAATCGGACCTATAGCTGTCGCCAGCTAAGAAAGCAAAGAGAAAGAAGAATGGTAGATTACTTCGAGCGAAAAGAAAAAGAAAGTTCAAGAAGGGCATATCTACCTTTCACATTTAACTGAACTGCTTCTCTATTAAGACCTCCACTATTCCCAGCCGTGCAACCGTATTTTCCTTCATCACCAAGATAGACTTCCTTGATGTAAAGACTTCCATTAGGAAGTACTTCGAAACGAGGATTGTCAAAATTATTCATACGGGAGTCTTTGTCCCATTGTATGGTAGGTTTAGGATCGCCTTCGGCAGCACAATGCAACATTACTGGGTAGCCTTCTATCGCTTCGGTGGGATTTTGCGGTTGAATCGTGAACTTGGGTGCAACTGTAATGAGTATTGCATATGAAAAATATCTTTGAAAGAAATCAATCTTGAATAGTTTATACGATAACTATGTTGAAATTGGTATATTAGAAAGTAGAAAACTTTCTTTAAAATCTCTACTCACTCACTACATCGATGTTAATCGTATGATTGATAGATCCTTGCAAATTACTAGCGATGCAAGTATAACGACCTTTGTCTTCTTTCAAAACGCCATTGAAATGAAGCGTTCCATTGATATCCTGGACGTGTTTTGGAAAATCTTCCCCATCGCCTTCTTTAATCCACTTAACCGTAGGATTTGTAGCACCTTGAGCTTTGCAAGAGACTTTAGCTGTTGATCCAAGTTCTAACCGTTTGTTTACAGGCGGCGGGGAAAATTTAAGCTTTTCCTCGATCGTTAAGGTAGCAGGGTCGGAGAAGATCGGTAGGAAACCCTTAGTTTCTATTTCGCAAGCGTAGATGCCTTTGTCCGATAGATCAACGCTTTTGAAGTGCAAAGTGACGTTACCGTGATGATCGGTTATGCGATGTCTCGTTGGGCCACCGGTTTCTTTCAAGGGTTCGCCATCTTTGAACCATCGAACGCGCGTAACGGGTGCTTCCATGCCATAATAGGAACAAGTCATTGTAACTGGTTCACTTTCCATCACGCTTAACGATTCCGGTGAACTCACCAATGTTGGTAGAGCTAATAGGAATATTATTAATTATTTCCCATTAATTAAAAAATACATAAACTTATTTCACAAAATGTTCAATGTCAGACTCACTCGATATGACCACTTGAACGGACATGTCCGTCTCCCCAGCGAGATTCTCTGCCACGCAAGTATAATTTCCATCGTCCTCATTTATTTGAGCTTTCGCAATAATGAGGGTATTGTCCTGGACGCGAATGGGACCTGTGTCACTTATAATATGCCCCTTGGGATCTCTCCAATAAACCTTGGGAGTCGGCACACCGCAGGGTTGCAAACAGCTTACTTGTAGTTCCTGATCTTCGCCGACTATAGCCACTTGATTCGATAAATTGGGTTCGAAAGATGCCGCGGAGAGATTATTCAGAGCTAAAATAGAGATGAATGAACAGATTAATTGACAAACGTCGAATTTTTATACTCGTGATTAGATGCTTCTTATGATTCATTTTAATGGGTCCTCGTGATGGTAGATATTCGATCTATATTAGAAAATTGTATAATTCCATTTAACAACGCTACATATACTAGTAGAACAAAATGTTTAATCACAATGAGATGAGATTTATCCAGAAGATAAAGGAATAAAAAAAAGTAATTAGCATCTTACAAGCAATTTTTAATTCGACCGTGTAGGTCTGCGTGGTGTCACCCCTTTGTCCATGACAAGAATAAAATCCATTATCCCGAAGTTCAGCGGCGCGTATCAGAAGGGTGCCATTTTCATAAACGGTCTTTTCTTCGTCCGATTCTACCGGTCCCATATTATTGAAAAACCACTGGACAACGTCAGCATCCTCGAAGAAACAATCAAAAGTCGCTGAGTCGCCACGTTTTACAATCAAATTCTTTGGGACAAGTTTGATCGTAGCTGTCTCGTTTCCGGTTACCACCAGAGGGTAACTATCGCTAATGGTGGATGTACCAGCTTCGTTTTGCGCAGCACAAGTGTACATTCCGCTGTCCTCTGCCGCTACGCGATGTATATGCAATTTCTTTTTCTTTATTTCTACCCGATCGCTTCTTGATACGCTGAGTTGGTTCCTAAACAAAATATTACAAAAATAGAAATACAAATATAGGAATTATTAAAAATTTGAATTTTCTTCTTACGTAAAAAAGAAGGTAAAAAAAAAATAAAAAGAGAGGAAGAGAGAGAGATAAAAAAGAAAATAGAGGTGGAACCATTACTTTAATTCATTCCAATTATTGGGAAAAAATATTTAGTCGGGAGGGTTGGCTCATGAAAGATCGGTTGATGGACACGTTGAAACTAAGAGTGTCACTTCGTAAGTAATTCACGGTCGGTGCCATAAATGCTGGTGTCAGTTACCGAGCAAATTAGGTTCACGTTTGCATTGTCCCAGCACCACCAGCACCATCATTCTCTCTTTCTACCTGCCGGTTACTCTATCTACTCTATCCGTCTTTCTCTTCCTCATTCTCTTTCTCTCTCTCTCTCTCATCGCAGCGGCTTTTCGAGAAATTATTGGCCCCAACGTTTATTACGCGCCGACATGTACGGCGAACGGAATAGCCAAAGTTCTATAACTAACTTGAACCAGCCGTATTTCATGTCTCCGGATCCATCGACGTGACACCGTAGCTCGACCTCGCCACCGACCTGAATGGGTGATGGCAATTTTGGTTGCTGTAGTTGCACGCTTGCCTCGCTTATCCCTGAAATAGAAGAGAAAACAAAATATCGTCAATCGAGTTGATCACAAATTGTAGTCTCCTAGGAAGATAATCAGATTTCTATGTGGATAGAATGGCAAATAATATTATTAGATAAATTTATCTTTCAAGTATATATCGTAGCTATGAAATATAATGACGAATCAATAGTCCTTTCGTTTATTATATTATATATATATATATATTTTTTACCATTATAATCAAATATAAGATCAAAGTTTTCATCGACTAGACGTATTTTCAAATGAATAATGAATGAGTATTGGAAAGAGAATAAGATTGAATTGTGAATGGAGGGAAAATGGTTCCGGTCGTGTCCAATACTGCGTTAACGAGAAAATGTTCGAGGTAAAACGATTTCTTGCGGGCGAAAAGAAGTAGAAGAAGATCTGAGGCGAAATAGAAGATGGAATAAGAGTACCGTAAGAGAAAAAAAAAAAAAAGAAATGAAGAAAGAAAGAAAGAAAGAAAATCAGGACTGATGCCTGAGAATGTCAGCTCGATTTCGTCCTACTGTCTTTTTGCTTGAACGTGATCGAGAAGAGAAGAGAAGACCTGGAAATGGGAATAAAACCAAACGGATGGCTAGCTACGGATTTAATCGAACTAAATAAAAGATCGGTAGCATGGCACACGGAGGAGCGCAGAATCCTCTACTTCTCTCTCTCTCTCTCTTCTCTTCTACCAGCTACTCTTCCCAACATCTCCCCCCCCCTCTCTTTCCCCACCCTCCTTGCAATCGTCCATCCGTACGTTTCGTTTGTCCAACCGGCGGAGTCTCTCTCGACAGGGTAGCGTCTAGACGGACGCCCGCAATACAATCCTTCAAAAAAAAAAAACAAAAAAAAAAAAAAGAAAAAATAACCAGAAAGAGGAACAAAAGAAAACATATTGGCTTTGTGACTTTTCTCTAGTTCTTTTTCTTTCTTTCCATATCTAACTTTTTTTCCTTCACCCTTTTTTACCCAGATTTCTCTTGAAATTTCAATCATTTTTATCTTTCCCCGATATATAAATTGTCTATTACTTTACGTCATTTTGACGATAAATTTAATGAAATTATTCGTCAGAATGTTCTATTTGTTTTTATACGAACCGATTGGGGATTCTTTCCCCGTCTCACATTTCATATACCTTAGTCGTTTTTATTTATTTAGTCTTTATATTTTATTTCGTAAATAATCCCTCGGCTTGTAATACATATAGATTTTCGTGTTCCTTTAAAAGAGACCGAACTCGATACCCTGGTTAGTAAGAAGACACGCGAGTAGAAGGTTAAGGACTTGTCATCGGATGAGTTTGGGAAGATCGGAGTGACACGTGAAGACAACGTGAGGTTTCCTTCCTTAAACTCAAACAAGAGAAAAAGCTCCTTCTGTTTTTTCTCACCTATCACCATCCTGACTTTAGGATTATAAATAAATGTCTTCTTTCGTCAATCGTCAATTAAAAAAAGGAAAAGAAAAGGAAAAAAAAAAGAAAAAGAAAATAATCTTTCGCAAATTAGTAAATGTTGTGTTAATAAAAAAGAAAAACGTGACGGATCGTTTTATCCGAATAAATAAGATCCAACCGTAAAAAGAAAAAGGAAAAGAAAATAAGAAGAAGGGAATAGAGACGAGTCTCGTTAATTACAGACGATGTATCGGGAAACTCTCTCGCGAGCGTCTCCTCTTTTTTCTCTCTCTCTCTCTCTCTCTTTCTCTTTTTTCCAATCTTCCTTTCAGTCGAATCCTCGACGAGCACTGAATTCACGCGGAAGCAGCGTCGCACATCGATTCAAGAGATACGTTTTGAAAGAGCGAGAAGAAGATAGATAGGAAAAAAAGAAAGAAAGAAAAATACAAAAGAAAGGAGAGAAAGTACGAAACGAATGCGATGAGAATTTACTTTACATGGATGTCTGGTTACCCGTAAAATGCCGACGACGACGACGACGACGAAGAGGAGGACGATGACGTCGAGGTAGACCACACGACGACGACAACGACGACAACGACGACGACGACGACAACGAAGCAGAAGAAGAAGAAAAAGAAGAAGAAGAGGATGATGACGATGAGGACTACTGACTACACGGAGTTTCCCTGAGGTAGCATTATTAACGGTTGACTGGCCCTCCGCCATAACCGTCCAATCCTTTTACTTAAACCCATGGCAAGCTGTTGCCATCATCGGCTTTTTATTGCGCACATCTAGAAGGAGGTACACCTTTAGATATGACGAATAACGAAAAACGAGCTCTATCTGAAGGATATACACGCATACTAACTTAATCCCAACTCAGCGAGCTATTCGAATCCCAACGATTGATCGTCCGAGGAGAAGGGAGAATCACTTTCGAGATTAATTTGGCTAACGACGTCTCGTGAGTCATTGATTCCTTCACGAGTATTCTTTAACATGTTTCCTACTAGCAACCAATACATATATATTATAACATGAGCTTTATTTTTTCTATCCAGACGTATAAAATAACTCCAAAATAAACGCACTTTTAACCGAACATATTTGCTGATGAAAAAAATGTATCATTTTAGGACGACATTGTAACTAAATTAATCATTTTCCTTTCTCGAATAAAGTATACAAATTATATTCACAAATCCATTGTCTGAGTTAATCAATAGTAGCATTTATTTATCCGGAAGCGTTGAAAGGTTCGTTTTCGAAAGAGACCGAAAATGGAACCAGCGTGAAATATTTCCATGGCATTGAGTCCATTAAAGAGCATTCATCTTGAGGAGTTATCCTCGAAAAAGCGGATATTCGAAGGGGGTACTGCTACGATGCCAGCAATAAAGAGTGACAAAGTAGAGAAAAAGTGGAAGGGTGTATAAGAGAAAGAGAAAGAGAAATAAAGAGAGAGGGGGAAGATAGGTGGACAAGTCGAAGGGGTGGTAAAGAGTAAGAAGGAGGGCTCGTTTGTAATCGCGAAACTCACTTTGCGTCTCTGAGGTCTGCACGAGATTTTGCCCGACCACTCGAGTCGCTTTTCTCGCTCTCATCTTCTCTCTCTCTTTCTCTCTCTCTCTCTTAGGCTCCTCTCTACTACTCGGAAAGCCGTGTTTAAATGCACAAACGAAGCGAGAGATCAAAGGCACCGCCACGGTCCCGCATATGCTGCGAGAAAGAAGGATTGAAGTTGAGAAAGATGAAGAGAAGAGCGAGCGAACGTGTGTACGCGCGTACGAGAGAGAGGGAGAGAGAGAGAGAGAGTAGAACGTTTATTATTATCATCGTACACGTACCATCCTACTCCTTTTACCCGCTTCTCCTTCGTTTCGACCAGGTCCTACAAGCTCACGAGACGAGATTAACTTTCGCATAAGTTTCGCGTGACCTAAGAAAGAAGGGGATAGAGAAAGAGAGATAGGAAAGAGAAATAGATAGCAGCTGCACTTCCGGAGTTTCCAACCTTGAAAATACCTCATTTTGTTGCTCGTTCGATTTTCATTTCAAATAAAATCAATATCAATTACACCAAATTGTATAAATGGTAAGATCTCGAAGTTGTAAAAAAAGAACAAAATATGAAAGACAAATCGAAGCATTATCTCTGCTGGATTTCTTATAAGAACAAAGTTTCGAAGAAGAGAATAATTTCGTAAGAAAGTAATCGCATTCGGGGAAGACAAAAGTCGTCGTCGCCGACACATATCCGTAGAAAAAAGGAAAAGGAAGGAGGTTGTAGAAGAAGCTTGTAGCATCCCATGGACCACCCAGGGTATCTCGATGTTCACCGTTCTGAGGACGGAATTAAATGTAGTAAATGTTCGGCGAATTGTTTCCTCGATAAATATACAATTCGTTGGCGCTGCCTGTCGTTCGAAAATAAACCTACGAGAAGAAGTTTCTCTTCATCGCCACACAGTCTGTCGGTCGTCGCTTTTTTTGAAGATTTATTTCCACGAAAGGGAACTACCCGCGAGGTTTACCAAATTAATATGTTCCCTTTTTTCATACCGATATTGAAATAACAAATAATCTAAACGTAACGTAAAATTGTCGTTTGTTAAATATTAGAAGAAAAAAAGAATATGTTAAAGTTTAAGTGTTTTCTTATTATAATAAGAAAAAAAGAAAAGCACGCGTAAAAGTAAATCTCCATTCTACTTTCGCATGGAGAATGATAAAAGCCTTTTGAAAAAAAATCTCTTTATCTCTTTCATCCGAATATACGGGCACGATAAACCAATCGTCTTTGACGTCGTCATTATTGACGAAATCCAGACGCGAGAAAAACGATTTCGATCTCGACGTCCCTCGAAGAGTCATCGAGGTCTTTTCATTCCTTTGGAAGTTCCCGACTTTCGACACTTCGCTTCGCCCGCCAAAGGGTTAAGCTCTTCTTTTTTTTTTCCTCTCCCGAAGTATCTCCTCCTTTTCCTTTTCCTTCTTTTCTCTTCTCTTCTAACAACCCTCTCGTACAAAGCGGAAAAACTTTACGCTGCTCGTCGTTGGTGACCATTTCGACGCTCTCGCGATTAATTTAAATGCTCGTCGAGAAGCACGAGCTTTTACGCTTCTACGCTTGAACAAGAGAGAGAGAGAGAGAGAAAGAGGACGTTCCTGGGAGACCATTTACACGCGTATTGTAAACGCATCAACGGAAGTGAAGCCTCCGTGTGTATGAAACTCTGGCGAAAACTTGAAAGAAGACCGCCGAAAAGGACGATGCCAAAGCGTGTGTAACACCGAGAAAGGAAGTTTCGGTGGCGAGTAGAAGCGAGATATCAAGGGTTAGAATAGTGGCTGTGTGTGTAAATATATATACATATATACGTGTATGTACGTATGCGAACATGGCTGTCGTTTTCCGTGGAACGAGACGGCGATGCGGTTCTGCCACCGAGCTCTGTGTTTATCCTAGGCGTGCAAACAAACCACGTGCTTTTCTCTCTCTAAAGCTCCAGAGAATACAGAAGAAAGAGAAAAAGGGAGAGGGAAAGGGAGAAAGAGAGAGAGAGAGAGAGAGAGAAAGGTAGATAGATAGAGAGGCGCGTCTAGTCTCGTTGAATTATTAGTGGATTATGTCGTGTCGAAAGAGGTCCTCTAACCCCCTTCCACTTCTCATGTTCTTTCCCTATAGGGACGTTAACTACGAAAAAGGAATGGGAAAAGAGAAGAAGTGAACTAATTTGATAATGAGTATCACGTGCACAAGAGAGACAACAAAATGTTTATCTACTTTTAACTTACATCCGTGGAAACATATGCTTACCTCGTATAGAAATAAAATTTATAATGCACTATCTCTCTTTCTAATATGCATAAAGTACGTTTTAATGTACTTCATAGTCCCATATACTTACTTTATGCGATACGTCCGATATGCATTAGTATATTTTCTATATGTATGCATTAAATATACTTCTTCTTATAAATCTATATATATATATAGAGCATGTTTATCTTCATAGAGATACCGTTCATGTACTATGTAAATACTTAATGTACATCCAACATAGATGCAACGTCCATATACTTGATATATAACTCGAATATACCAACAGACATACATTTAACATTCATGTTTACGCAAACATCCAATGGCCATATACTTCTTCAACATTCATGCTCACATGAATTCACATACCGTACACATAAGTTCAACGTGCATAGAGAGACATATAAAACATTGGTCGTATGAAAAAAAAAAAAAAATAGAGATACCACTCGTGACACGAGCACTCAACCAGCTGCATTCTCGTAACAATAAGATCAAAATAAAAATCGATGCTACGAATCGACGAATTTGAACGCTCTTTAACCCTTTGTTATCGCAGCTCGCTAACTTGATATCTCGCATTTTCTATTATTATATTTCTCTTATCCTCATCGTATTAACATTTGTCAAGAACCTTCCAAGCATTTATTAACGACGTCTACCAATTGGGCTGAGTTACGAGCGAACCCAATAATCTCTGAATTACAACAAATTTATTTCAGCTTTATAAACATTTGTAATAATATATAAATTATATTAAATAAATATATATTAAAGATATAAAATATATGTGGAAAAAAATAAAGCTAACGTTTTTTTCCTTTTTAAATTTTTTATTACAATCTACTCAAAACTGCATTTACTTAATTTCAGATCATCGAGGGTTGGGAAGTTTTCCGCATAAATAGTTTCAATTCTCTCGCGAATTTTGTTGTCAACGTGGGCAAAACTACACAAAAAAAAAAAAAAGAGAGAATATTCGTTTGTTCTTTCGAGTTCTTTACCCCCTCTGCCCCCCCAGCCTCTTCCCCACACTATCTTAATAAAAACTCAGGACGACAATGTTCGCCTCCGACGAATTTAGTATTCCAGTTTCGTGGGTAAGAAAGAGAGAGAAAGAGAGAATTGTCGATGCACTCCGACTCGTCGAGATATCGATTACGCTTTTCTCCTTCCAGACGAATTCACTTCCAACCTTTTGCTTTCCTTCGTTGTCGAAGGAAGAACTTGACTTATGATACATCCCATAATTATGAGAAACGACTCGACGAAGAGAGACTTTACCGAGGAGAGATTTTAACGAGCGTTGATTTTCCGATGCGAGAGAGAGAGAAAGAGAGAGCGGACGATGCTCGTTACATATTTAATCGGAAAGAGAAATAAAAAAGAGAGTGCAAAGATCAATTTTAACTTACTTTTTTTCCATCGCGTTACGAGTAAGATGGGCGAAATCATATTATATCATTTTTCATTACTATTTATTCAACCAACCTCAAACTTCATAACCACGTTATATATTTGATAGTAAAAGAAAAATTAGAAAAATATTATTTCAAAATACACGTATACGTAAAAGAGAAATCAACATTTTCAAATAAAAACGCAAACCAATTTTGAGGTCGTACAGTATAAAAAAATTAAACACGAATAAGTTATACTATTGTACATAAATTTATTATCATGGTATAACGGTAATAAAAAACTAAGAATCATAAAATGTTACCACAATAAAATAGTCACGAAAGGAATAAAGAGAAATAAGAAAAGTAAACTATTTTCTAGTGGGAATAAAAGGAAAAGGGAAAGAGACAGACAGACAGACAGGCAGACAGACGTAAAGAGAGAGAGAGAGAGAGTGAGAGAGAGAAAGAAAGAGAAGGAGAGACGACCCAGAGCCAGTATAGACGAGGGCGGATAGGTACAGTTCTGGAGAGCCATAAAACTTTATGGTGCGTTTGCATCGACCGACCCTCTCTTCTCTTCCCCTCCCTTTCCAACCATCCCCATAGCAACGACCGACCCCCGAACGGAGCCACCCTGCATCCTGCTCTTTCCCCTTCCGGCCCCCTTCTACCTCTCCCATTCTCTCTCTCTCTCTCTCTTTATCTAACGGTTGCCTGCGAAGGTTGGTACCTTCGCAACCCTCCGTTCTCTCTCTTTCTCTCTCTCTCTGACTCTTTTTAACCCCTCCCAATTCGTAGGTCGTCTTCGTCGTAGGTTACACACCACGACCATAAGCGTTCTCTTCTTCCTTCCATCCTTATTCCCGTTGGCTTCTTATCTATTTCGAGCAACGCGCGAGGTCTTCAACCGAAACTGTCGAGACATCGACGAGAAAACTTGGCAGCCTTGGCCCTTTAGTTAAACAACAACAGCCAGGTGAATTGACACGTCCCATGGCTACGATGGTTTTACGTCTCACCTTCCAAAACTATTTTCTCAACCCTTTCGTTAATAAAAAAAGAAAAGGTACCACCGAATAGAATGCCATTGAAATGGAATATTTAATTATTCGTTTACCCCGTTGGGATAAGAATTAAAACACAATATGAATAACTTCGTATGTATATGAAATAAATGAGTAAACTACGAATATTTTTGTAGAAAGAAAAAGAAAAAAAGAAAGCTAATATAAACGAAGCAAAGTTAAAATGAATTAAATGCTTCGATAGATACCAAAGCAAATTCACTGAGAAAGATTTTTTTACTTTACTATATTTAAAAAAGTGAATTTTTCAATATAACCAGTGTACACAGTATAATGCGTGTATGCGTGGATGACTGCTAGGCAGGTAAATCGTCTGTAAAATTTCGTTAAAATCGAAAGTGATATTTCCGGGTATGTGTCAAAGTGAACGGGGGCCAAGTGTACTCGTTGAAAAACATGAAATGCGGCTCGTTTTCTGCTCGGCAGAGGAGCCAGAAAATACTATAAAAAAAAAAAAAAAGGAAAATAAAAAAATAAAAAAATAAAAAAATAAAAGAAATTGAAACACAGAGAGAGAAAGAGCATAAGAGAAAGAGAGAGAGAGAGAGAGAGAGAGAGAGAGAGAGGGAAACAGGTGCTCTAAAACGAAGCCGCTAAAAAAGGCGCGTTGCCTCATCGCCCCGGTGCTTTTAATTATTTCGTCGTCGAAAGCGTTCGTGCTTTTTACGCGATTGTCCTCTCCTCATCTACTTTCCTTTTCTTTTATTTCCACAGTACCTCTCGTTCCCTTTCTCCATAGCTCTCTCTCTCTCTCTCTTTCTTTCTCTCTCACCGTATTTACGTATCTATCTTCGTCTAACCATAATACACGCAAATCAGAAAGCATGAAACACGATTCACGTATAGGTGGTACATAAACCGATCTCACAGATCGATTGATCGAACAAGAGAATCATCATCATCGATGGAATTGCCAAGTATAATGATGCAGTAGGAGGCTACTACCTCTTGAATAATAATTAGTCATTCATTGTGGCTATCGAAGAACAATATAACCGTACGTACATTCTCATTTGCTTCCAAATAGTTTAATTCGGAAGCTGGAGATAGAAAGACGGAATAAGAGAAAGAGAGAGAGAGAGAGAGAGAGAGAGAGAGAGAGAGAGTAAGAAGGTGGATGCAAGGGGAGTAAGTGTATTGCGAACGTGCTCCGAGTACCAATCTTCAAAACCACCCTACGTGGAATACAAAAACAGAGAGAAAGAGAGAGAGAAATGGTGAGAAAGGGTGAAAAAGGATAGAAAAGTAGAGAGAGTGAGAGAGAGAGAGAATTCTCTTGGTAATTATTTTGATTCGTGAAAAGCTGGATACCTTGGTTGACTATGGGGGTGTAAGGAAGACTGGCATCGTCTGAAACTCAAGAGTTTTGGCCCTTCGCGTATAATACTTAAGATTTATTAGCGGTAGAAATGTACTTGAGAAATTTGGATGAATTCGACGGGTCCATCCCAATATGACCCTTAACGTATACCGAGTGAATCACCTGAGTAGCAATTATTTTTAAAACTCTACCTACTTAG
Organism: Mischocyttarus mexicanus; assembly: GCA_023678845.1. Classification (NCBI taxonomy): domain Eukaryota; kingdom Metazoa; phylum Arthropoda; class Insecta; order Hymenoptera; family Vespidae; genus Mischocyttarus; species Mischocyttarus mexicanus. The sequence continues at coordinate 2,004,244 of JACGTP010000019.1, read as the reverse complement.
GGATATAATGAAAAATGTTCCCATCTCTCCTTTTGTCTTTCCCACCTCTTCCAGCGTATGCACAAATTGTTCTATTTCATCAGACTGTGTTGCATAATTAAAAATAATCTATTAATATTTTTAATTATAATATAAATAAAATTCCATCTTGATCCGATTCTCCATTGCAGATGTTTATTTTATTGCAACACTCGGTAGATATCGTCCACCGACCAGTATCTCCTCATCCATCGCACGTGTACGCGTATCCCCGTATTTACTTCCTCCTCACAATCAAGAGGATACAATAATCGAACATTTGAGAGATTCGAGTTATCGATGCGTTATCGAGGCGAAACCTCAACGAGGCTCCCAGTCTCGTTCGAAGCTTTTATCAAATTCGTCATTAGATTCGTTTCGTCGGTGCTGTTTGATCTGAACGCAACAACCCTATCGACGATCACTGTACCGATAAAACCGAGGAGACGGCTTGTTTGAACGGCAAATATTGTTCGTTCGTTTACCTATATATTAGAAAATTAATTGTTAAACAAACGATCAAAGTCGTTATCGATCTCGTCGGTATCCCTTTGTTAATTATACTCTAATTATCCTTTCGTAGAATTAACTATATTTTTCGAATAATTTTATCGGATTATTTTTCATTTAATATTTCACAAGAGTTATTTGTATTTTATGATAGACGAAGAACGCCAAGAGGAGAACAACAAGAAAAATATAATTCGAAAATGGAATTAAATCTTTTTTTTTTTCCCCCAACGATAGAGAAAATATTTCATATCGAACGTATATTGCAATTACGAGGACCACTCGATGAATCCTATATTGGCAGAAACTTTAAAAAAGAAAAGTTTTAATCGGAAAAACGTGGGACACTCGAATGTCGATGCATTTTTAATTAAAATAATTTTCACCCGCACTCGCCCGCCCGTTCTCCTTCCTTTTTTATCTTTTCTAAATATTAACATCATTCGATGATGATGATGATGATGATGATGATGATGATGATAATAATAATGATGATTATTATGAAAAGGATTTTATTTCTTTTTCAAAATAACATCGATTCGATGTGATACTATTTAATAAAAATAATAATGATAATACAAGTAATGCAGGAAATAAGTTTAAAAATGTAATCGCAATGGTGTAATTACCCTTATCGGATGATAACTTGTTGTACATACATCACTCTCATTAGGGTTACAATTGGTTTCGATAAATATGATGAAAAATTGATTACAAAAGACATTAATATAACACTGGAGATATTGTTCCATTGCTGATGTTTAACTGACAAGGTAATACGACTGTTGTCACGTGAAAGGTAACTTGGTATCGCTTTCTGGCAAAACAAAGTCTTTAGAAATCCTACAATGACGTAATTTAACAAACAGGCAAATCGTCTTATGAATCAAATACCACGTAGTTATCTTGAACTGTGGAATGAAAAGACTCTAGGAAAAAGAAAGACAGAGAGAAAAGACAATAACAAAAGAAACTAAAGGAATAAAAAAGGGATACAAATAAAAAGAAACGGTAGAAACTTGAAAGAGAGGAGGAAAGGAAAAAGGGAAAAAAAAATCGGAGTACTGAAAAGATACTATCTCAAGATACGTTCCGGTAACTATTATAGGCTTCCTTGGTCCATGCAATCCGCAAGATGAAAGGAATTGCAACGTCAACGTTCATCGTCCAAACTTTGGAGGAAACTTTGGAGAAAACTTCAGCCACAATTTCGTATGACCAGCCATGTGTGCGTGTACTTCCAATCTTTCCTCTTTTTAGAAATTATTTTTTAACATCTAATACAACTTTTTCTATGGGTAATATTACTTTTTTTTAATCATATTATTTTTATCTGTCAATGCTTTTAACTTTGAATTTATTCGAAAAATATTATAAGAAAGAAAATAATGAAAATTTGTGTTTTTTCTTTTTGCTTTCTTTCTTTCTTATTAAAATTTTGTTCTTTTAAGAGTAGAGAATGCAAAACGCGTACGACGTCATCGTAGACACCTCGTTTCACGGAAACGACCCCCTTGTAAAGGGGGTTGATAGGTAGCGCGAAGCAGAATCAGGAAGAGACACGGAGGTGTACGAATGACGATGAAGAGAACGCGCATCGTCAAACAAAAGCGAGCATTCTCGCGAACTGGGAATCCGAAACGTCGTTCACAATGACTGCTGCTCGCCTTCCTCTCATTCTCCTACATGGATGGTAGGTATATACCTACCTACCTACCTACCTACCAGTATATACGTGTTCCTCTTGCTTCTAGAAAGGGTCGAACACGATGGGCTCTTTCGAGCGGATGCACGAAATTGAGCCGAACGCGAGATATTTAACATCCTCGAGTACTTTATCGTGTTTCCGATACGTTTAGATCTATTCTTATTTTTTTTTCTTTTGCAGTATAGTATAACAATTAAAACATCCTAATTATTCTAATTTCTTCGTCATTATTTTTGTTTGAATAAGAAAAGCTAACACCTTTTATTAAATATTTTTGACGCGTCAAAGTATCCATAAAATATATAATCGTTAAAAGTAATTGACCACATTGAAATAATCTTATTGAAAGAAATATATCGATTGTTTTTCAATGTATTTGAATCCTCGTATAAAACTTTTCCCGATGCGAAACGAATGAAAATGGTAAAGGAAAAGGAAGTAAAAACAAATAAAAATGACAATTTAGGAGTATAGACTCGAATACATAAATGAATCGATTTTCAAATGATCGCGAAAACGATCATCCCCATGTATCTATGCAACGAATCTTGCCGGTAGAGTGCGGGGGAGTGGTTCGAATCGCATTGATTTTAGAATATCGAAAGCGTATCGTCATTCGCATCACGGATTCGCGTATATCTCTCCTCTCTCGTTTTGTAGTCGTAGTCGTCGTTCTACCAAAAGAATTAATGGTTTGCAAATACACCGAAGGTCTAGACTCGTATGCTCGAACCTTTCCCGCTACTCGCCTTCGTTCGCATAATTTCGCTGGATGAATCAGCGAAATATCGGTACCTCTCTCTCCGATGTGGTTGAATATTTCGGTGAGTGAATAAAAATAAGTGGCGGGATATTTGAATACGCTTTTTGCCATCTTAAACTTCGGTATAGGAAATTGTTTGTTATTACAGTACGGTTATATTTCATCATTTTCTGCTTGTCTTATCATCTTCCGAGTTGTTACTTACTTCAACATTTAATTGCTTACTTTATTTCTACAATACCGAAATATACCGCCGATAAGTGTATATATGTCTGTATTTATTTGCGAATAAATATTTCTAACGTTCTGGAAGAAATTATATCTTCGAGGTGGAGAGAAGGAAAAAGACAGAGAGAGAGAGAGAGAGAGAGAAAAGGACAAAAAAATGTGAAAAAGAGAGAGCGGACTTTAAAAGATATCGCGATCCTAAAGTGCACGCGATGCACTTTTAAGGCGATGCATTTGGATGTTCGCAGTTGCATCGAATGCACTCTCTTCGTGTCGTTCGGACGAACAGGTGTCTCGTTCGAGTCGAGGACGACTCGTTTCGTTCCTATGCATTCGTGTAACGCGAACAACTTCTCGTACTTATTCGTATACGTGCATATATATGTAGGCGTGTATATGTTAAACTTGTTTTCTTTCTCTCTCGCTTGCTCTCTTCGAGTCGCACAACTAATTAGTGAAAACGTGCAAGGTTAATTAGTAAGAGAAGCGTAATTAATTAAAAGGTGGAGTCTTCCTGCATTCAACCCTTGCTTTCTTCGTGGTAGGGTGCTCCTTTCTTTTCGTTTTCCCACCCCTCCTGTCCTGCCTTTTTATCTTCCCTCTCCCTCCTTCTCTCTCTTCTTCCTCTCTTTCTCTCTTACCTTTACGTATGTCTTCTTATTCTTTCATTCTTGAACACAACGTTCTCGTCGTCGGGCCATTAATCGCGTTCACTCGTCGTTTTACAGAACGATCCTAAAATTAACCGAGTCGAAAAATGTCACTCTAGAAAGTTCCACGTATACTCGTAGAATGTAATCCTGTTAACTCCATCATCGAAATTTATACGATTTTTATTCTTTTTCCAATCTTTTCAAATAAATTTATTTGGATATTTATTGTTAGACCGTCAATGGTAGATGATTTTTCTAAACGAATTTCGAGTAAATTGAACGATCGGTTGGATTTGTCTTTTTTGAAAATGATCACGCAACGATTTTCGTAGCACGTACCTGTGCTCGGATCGGAGCTCACGCTTCAAGTCCCTCGAGATTATCGCCCTGCGGTCTATCTAACTATAGTAATTATGAGAATGGCCGATCATAAATTCCAAGAAGATCGACCGAGATCGAGCGTGTTGTTTATTATATCCTCGAAACAAGTTTCTCTCCTAAATTCACAAACACGGAGGGGATCTCATTTCTAATTTTCGTGAGAGAAAAAAACGAACAGAGAGAGAGAAAGAAAGAAAGAAGGATTTTTTATTTTTCTAGTCCCACGATACCCACGCCGCAATTATGAAAATAATAATACACGAAAACCTGTTATATTTCTTAGAAACTTAAAGTGAGGAGAAAATGGGTAGAAAAAAAATCCAAATCCCGAAGCTTCAGATGAATTTATTTAATTGAAACTTTTTCCGAAAGCTTAAATCTCTTTTCGGATAAAAGTTATTTCTAAGCTTTTTTAAATAAAGAGAAAAAAGAATCATATTGTTTTTATGAAAAATACCCTTGATGGAATGGAAAAAAACAATGGGCCAATTTCTACCGGTTGGTAGAAATAAAATGAATTTGTTCATCCCTTCTTTCAGAATTTCTCTCTTGCATAAGAAAAGAAAGAAAAGAATATTTTTTTTTTCTCGAATCTATAGAGCTCGTGTCCTATCAGGAGACTCTCTCGTTGTCGAGTGAATGGATATAAATAAAGCGTGGCGTACTTTCACGGTTGGATCTTTCAGGAAAGAGTACACGGGGGTGAGTTTGAGGCTAGGACGAGGGTGTTGGACGTTGCACATGGTGCGTTTCTATCGGCACAATGTAACGAGTGGAAGAAGGACGGATTATGCGGGTCGTTCATTCGAGAAACTTCCTGAGAGAGAAAAAGAAAGAAAATGTACACGTCACTCTCTCTTTCTCTTTCTCTCTCTCTCTCTTTCTCTCTTTCGCATAAGAGGCGCCATTCCTAGCATCGTTGCTGCCGTTGCTGGTGATGGTGTTTTTTAAAAATGCAACCGCCTCGGGCTGAAGGCCCAACGATTAGCTTACCCTCTTCTACCCCTTCTACTACTCTGCCAGCTCCTTCTGTTTCCCCTCTCTACTCGACTCTTTCACTCTCTCAGCGAGCCCCGACGACGACGATGACGACTACGACGACGACGACGAGGACGACGTCGTGTAGCCAACACCGTGGTGAAACAATGAAAATGCAAGCAAACCCTCCCTGAATTGAGTTCTCCACCTGTACGAGAAAGAACGAAAAAAGAGAGAGAGAGAGAGAGAGAGACGCTACGATAGCCTCGCTAAGAGATCTCACAGATTTTCTCCCTTTAAAGGGGATATAATTCGTAGACGTCAGGACACTCGCCATTTTTTTCTTCCCTTAAATTCGAATAAATCGAAAGAAAAATAAAACGATAAGATTACTTATTGTTAGTTAAATTCATCCACACATATTTCTATCTCTCCCGTGTTTTATTTTTTTTTCCCCCTTTTTTCTTTCTTTTCTTTAACCAATCAATCAAATATACATAGGCTCAGTCTAGTAACGTGAAGACTAATTCCACTCGCACGCGTAACAGCACCTTTCAACGTCGTACCTACTCTCATCGAAGGGTGTACGTAACCCTATCGCCAACGTAATAGCTCTGGAAAACGGTCCCCATTGTAACGAGGCACAATACGAGAGATCTAATTGTTCACTCGGGTTCTGTACATTACGTGGAGAGAAAAAAAAAGA
>JACGTP010000019.1:1948382-1996888 GCA_023678845.1 Mischocyttarus mexicanus | reverse complement strand
ATTCCCATTTTCAGTAATTTAACCTAATATATCTAATTAAAAGAGAGAAAGAGAGAGAAAGAGAAGAATAATGAACGTGCAAATCGATGCAAGATAATCGGGATTGAAAATTATGAAGAAATTATTACGAGTAAATAATGGATTAGAGATAAATAAATAAAAATAAATAAAAATAAAAATAGTCGAGGAAACGATCCGTGTTTGCAGAGTATAAATCAGATAGTATCTTCCTGAGAGCGAAGCACGCACCCCTCCTAGGACTCTCACGAACCAACAACTCACCCCCATATGCAATGGGCTCTGCTCCAGGCTAAACAACTTCCTATTCATTGTCGCGTCTCGCAGCCACCTCGATCTCATCTTCCTCCTTCTCATTCCACTCTCTCTTTTTCTGGCCCTTCGTCATACCCACGCCCTACACCCCATTCAACCCCCCTTCCCCATTTTCTCCGAGAAGAGATGATACTTTTTGGTTTCTTTCCACGACGAGAGAGATTCTTTGTTTTGTTTACGAGGAACGGAGCGATGAATTGTTCTTCATTTTCAAATTGTTCGCAATTTAAAACCCGACGATTTTCATATGTTTTTTTTCTTTTTTCATCCGATTTTATTTAATTAATTTATTAATTGCACCGACGAAATCGATTATTGGAAACATTAAGAATAACATATTTCAATGCGAAACAAAAATTACAATAATAAATAATAATTATATTAATTATCTTACTTACTTTTTCTCCATACGTGATAAATATTTAAATAAACTAAATATCATATCAGCGAATCTAACTCTTCGGAATAAAAAAGAGGAAATGTAGCGCATCGAAGGAGCGATGAACTAATTTTAGAAGAGAAAGGAAAAGAAAGAGAGAAGAAAAAAGAAAAAGGTAACGAAAAACATCGAAAATTTTAATTACACACACATTCGCGCAGATGGATTTAATCGACGAAAATGCTGGCTTTTGAATGACGCGATTCGATTATGCGAGGGCACGTACGCGTATGCTCTTCTCGATTTATGTAATATACGTAGTTGTCCCGTGCTTCTACTACGTATGCGTGTATGCGTGTATATGTGCACGTGTATACGTTTTGACGAATTTAAATAGTGAGATATATATATATATTTTGTATAGTAAAAAGAAAAATTAACGGAAAACGAGCACGTCGAGTATTCCTTTAGAAAATTCAAGCGAGCGTCAGGGCGAATATCACGCGACTTTTTTATTTATATTATTTTTATTATTTTTTTCTTTTTCCATGTATGTATTTTCCTGTCTCGAAGCATCTTCTTTTATCTCGTTTCCCGTATATTATATCCGTAAATTTTCTATACGTATCTATATAAATGCATATATGTATTTATGCGTATGTACACACACACACACACACACACGCACACATTCGCGCGTACAAACATGTAGTAAGCATATACAGGGATAAATATATTCACGTATACTAGCTTCGTTTTACTACGCGTCAGAGTTTATTTTACGGATAACCGAGCTCGAGATTATCGTCAGATCATTCACGAGGAATAGAAACTCTCGATGTAACTTCTACCTAGACGTCGATTAATTAAACACGCATCGATGAGCTCAACGTCCTGGTCCAATAACGAGAAATCGTCTATCTACTCCTACGATATAACTACGATACATTGTATTATAAAAAAATACAAACTAAATCATTTTCCTTGAAATATATTCAAATAAATTAAGTAATCTAGAAAGTTCGTAGAAAGAAAATACATCCCTTATTTAATCTACCTCGATTAAAAATTTCCTAATTAATGTATACCCAGTTAACACAAAACGTTAATATGACGTTCAATTTACGTTCGATTTACGTCATATTAACGTTTTGTGTTAATTGGGTAGGTATTTGGCTCCTGTCGTTGACTATCATACACCATTTACCTTTTAACTAATTAAATACAAAATAAAATCATATAAAATTAGTATTTAAATAAACATTTATCTTTTTAATAAACGAGGAAAACGATAATAATTTAAGACGGTCATTATAATAATATTATCATAACTATTTCTACTATTTTATCATCATACTCGTCGTCATCGTCATTATCTCTCTCACTCCTGTGCCTCGCACTTATATTCACGATGATTATTATATTTGTTGCAATTATCAAAGGGAATCGAGCCGGGCGTCGGTGTATCAAGGACGCGTTAAAACGTACTCACGCTCGATGCACTCCACCGGCAGTGGCAGCCGCGTGTAATAATAATTATGAAACGATACATAATAACGAGGCGACGGGCCCGCTAACGACGCCCATCGTCGTGTTTTTTTTTCTCTCTCTCTTACTCTCGTGGTCTCGACATTCCTTCTTCGTCTCACTGCCGATTTAATAATATGCACTTTTTTTTTTCTGCAAATTTCTTCATTACTCGTTCAATACAGTGCACGAACCGCCACCAAGTCTCGAGGTGTCACCACTGTTTCATGCCAGCTTTTTATTTTATTTTATTATTATTATTATTATAATTATTATATTTTTATTTTTATTGTTTATTTATTTTTATTTTTTTCACGCCCCTAACAAAACTTGTCGTTACGATCTACCCCATTCCCCTATTTGCCCCTCTCTTTCCTCGCACGCGCATTTTCCTTCACGGGTTTTACTCTATTCGACGAAAGCGCTCGTTTGTGCGTTTCTGATACAAAAAATAAAAATACAAAAAATAAAAAAATAAAAAGCATGTTCGCACCATGATATTATGTAGTTGCTCGTGCACGTGGGTATGGTATATTCGTTGATGTTTTTACACGCGTGTGCGTATTTGTATATATATATATATAAAAATATTTTTTTCCCATTCGTTCTTTTTGGCGAGCAAGTCGTCGGATTTATTTCCCGTCTTCCCTTTCCTCACCAGTCGCATAAACCTTCTCTCTCTCTCTCTCTCTCTCTCTCTTACTTTCGCAATGTTCTCGAATCATTAAAACGTAAAGCTTGACGCGACTGAACGGGTTGTCGAGAAAAAGAGAGAAAGAGAGAGAAGTATAGTACACGACGACGCCATGTTGGGCAGCTCGCTTCGAGGGCAAATTATCTTGCTTAATTAATGTCGCGCGGTCGAATAATAATTGGATGGCGTTATGCGTCACTAGACCAAACGTCGAGTAGAATTAATGCTTTTTCCGAGAAAACGATGGAGAATTATTCCTACCTGCCTATACCACCTATATGTGTGTGTGTGTGTATGTATGTGCGTGCGAGCTACGAAAAATACCTATATAAATAATATGTCGTATTCATTACCCCTGCGCGTACATTTTAATAGATTAATAATAATATATCGAATGTGACAACTTCAAATATATGAATAATTAATAGTACATTATATATATAAATTTACTCAACACAATCTAAATAAATGAATAATTAGTAAGTTAATGCAGATATGTTAATAAATGAATTATTAATAATGCAATTATATATATACAAATGTTAATAAACGAGCCGCGTAATGTATTCGGCAATCTAAACAAATGAATGATTAAAAAAGTAATGAATATAAAACTCTTAATGACGACAAATGTATCATTTATTGTTGGCTATAAAAATTCTCTAATATCAAATAAATTAACTGTTAATTAATAACTTATCTATAAAGGTTATTCTTTGAATAAGTTTGTTTCATTTTTTAAAAGGATCAACATAAACGCGATTCAATTGGAAAGAACCTTGGTTGTAGTCTGGAGTTGGAGGGATTCCTATCGCCAATCGATTTTTCCTTCATCGTCCTTTCTCCGTTTCACCCTCTTCATCCCCTATCTCGCAGATTCTCTCTGTTATCCTTACTCTTTCTTCTTCCTATTCCATTTTATTGCTCTTCCTCTTTGTTTTTTTCTCTCTCTCTCTCTCTTTCTTTCTTGTTATACCCTCGGCAGTTCTGTAATTTCTGAACGCGGAACGTTTGATCTATGCTTTTCGCGGAGATACGACGATTAAAAAGTGCCGTGACAATGATATAGTCGCGTTGTAATCTCTGTAGCGTCGTTCTGAAATCCCTCGGGCGATGGGTTCGGGTCTCTCTGGTGTCTACCTTTGTCGATTAAGCAACGTGAACGCGAAAGGTATAACGGTTTATCGGCTGCAATTAGGAATGAATCGAATATATGAGAGAAAATAACAGAGGTAGAGAAAATATAATAATACTTCAGGGTGTAGATTTTAATCGTTCACCTGGCAACAAGTACAAAGTGACCATTTATATTCCCAATAATTTCTTCATTCGTCTAATCAGTCAACTGTCAAATCATCAAGAAAACAAAATCGTTATTTTAAATAATCAATTCTTATCATTGTCATATTGATATTAGATTTGTCGAGTATGAAATGGAGCAAAAAAATACACATAATTGTATTGAAATTTGCTACAATTTCATACTTGACAACCTAATATATATAACCTTTTAGATACGGCTGAATTCTGCGTGTGGCTATTTCCCTGGACGGCAGGGTCTGACGTGAACAACGTATAATTGATATATATATATTACATATACTTTAACTATAACATTCCATTTTAATAACTAATAATATAATTGAGTATGATAGATTTTGAAACATGGTACAATACATAAACCTACGTTCAAAGATCACATCCGCGAAAGCCACTATAGTGGCGCGTAGTATCTAAAAGGTTAATATCGTAATAATCTTTTTTTTTTATGTTCTTTCTAAACAGTCGTTTTATACGTAACCAAAATAAATTATGTTGTTTTTAAAAGAAAGAAAATTGTTCTAAATATCGGTGTAAAATATTATGAAAAAATGAATAAAATGACTCACATTGAACGTCGATTTTAGCTGGCGAGCTTTCGATCGAATATCCAGTTTCCACATGAGTCGCGACACAAACAAAGTTTCCACTATCGAGTATCCGATCGACCCTAGTTATGAAGAGATCCCCGCCAACGTGATGTCTTCTTGGACTCGGTGCCAATGGTTTTCCATCGATCTTCCAGGAGTACTGAACACGAGTACTCGGTTGAGCCTCGCATCTCAGACGAACTGGATGTCCTTCGACCACCGAATGCTCAGCAGGACTGACCGAGAAGTATAAGTCACCATCTTCCGCGAGATTTGGCCTCACTGTCAAACAAACAATGTTATTTTAATTTATTAATTAATGAATTTGTATATAAATAAACATTAATTTATACGATCGAATAGCAAATAAAATAATTTAGTCTTTTAGTTCAATTAATTGATGAATTGTTCGCTAAAATGTATATTAAGAATTTCACATTGATATTTATGATAACTTTACATATTATTATAATTATTATTATTATCGAAAGAGAGAGAGAGAAAGAAAAAGGAAAATAAATTGGAATACTCTAGGACGAATCTGTTCGCCAGACGAGAAAGTTAATTAGCTTAATAGGTAATTAATAAAAAAGCGAGGGATTATCCTTTGATATATCTGCCATCGGAAATACATATCCCTTTGATAAACCGTCAGGTTCACGGCCATGGTCAGGACTCGAGTTTTCAGATGAAATAAAATCTTTTTTAATATTTCAAATTCTACTCTCGTCGTTCCTTCATGACGTGTATATATAATACATATACGTATACCACCATCATAGACGTATATTTCCCAAGAGATAACACGCAATTTACCGATAGCTGCAAATATTTATAATACCGTCCTAACAAATATATTTTTGTTTAAATTACAAAAAGAGAGAAAAAGAGAAAGAGAGAGAGAAAGAGAAATAAAGGAATAAATTCTTTGAATATTTTTTAACCATTTATTATATTTGTTCAAACGAAAAATCTATCATTTTTTATTATTCCAGAATCAAGCTACCATTTTGGTCTTTGAATAAAAATACAAACGATTCGAATTCAGGTAAAAAAAAGACGGAAAAAAAAAGAGAAGGACAATAGGATGCATCAATTAAAAGGTCCCTTGTGCGAACGAAATGAACCGATCACACAGAGGGACAAAACCGTACGGGGATTAAAAAAAAAAAAAAAGAGAGAGAGAGAGAGAAAGAGAAAGAGAAAAACTTGAAACTACGATATCGGCGAACGTATACAAGGTGTTTCATCAAACTCGAACATCTAGGTGAGTACCGCGAGCTCTTTAAACTTCCAACTCGATATATTTTCTAACACCCTGTATATATGTTTTTTATTTCCCTCTATTTTTCTTGTTTTTTTTTTTATTTCCTACAATAGCGACAATCGGTAGTTCCTTTCGCAACGTGAATTCGTCGGATTCAAAAGGGATGCTAATATTGATGGTGCCGGGTCCGATAGTCGTTCCATCGACCGCTCGATCCACCAACCGGTTTTATCAACAACAGTAGCTCTACCAGGGCAGATTAATTTGTCCAAGCGCTGGAGTGAAAATCGATCGTTGTTTCTACGCCTGCGGAAGATGCATCTACCTTCACCTCAACCCCCTCCCCCTCCCCCTTCTCCTCATCCTCCCTTACTCTATCTCTCTCTCCCATTCTTCATTGCAGGATGCATCTGTCTATTTCATTCAATCATATTTCACCTTTCCCTCGTTCCCTGCTAGATGCATTTATCTATCTCATTCTATCATATTTTGTCCCTTCGTATGTGTGTGTGTGTGTATGTGTGTGTGTGTGTGTGTGTAATATATACTACAATAAGTGCCTAAAAAAATATCAAATATTTTATTTATAATATAAGTCCTCGTTTTACTCGTATTTTGGGATAATCATCGTAGATTCGAAAGAAATAATTTTCATGTTTGTATGTATGTATTGTATATGGAACAAAAAAAATAGATCGTATTTATCGTTAACTAATATCGTTTGATCAATCGTGCAAGGTAATTTAATTGTCACTTCCGGATAATTGTATTACAGGCAAAGTAGGTATCAAGTGGCAGGAAACGAAATTAATTCGAAGCTTTCGGTACGCGTTCGCAACAAATAATTGGAGTAGAGATGCACCGTTCGCTGCTATAAACGATTATTATCGACTTTTTTCCCAATCCATCTATCTACCTTTCTCTCTCTCTCTCTCTCTCTCTCTCTCTCTCTCTCTCTCTTCCGTGAAAACTAAAATTAATTACTTTCCGCGCGTGCCGAGTAGCCGAAAGGGAGAAAAGTTTAGATTCATTCGATGCCACTTTTCAACGATTGTCCGTTCGTTTATTTTCTTCAATATTATTTTTTATTTTCTTTTTTTTTTTCATCATATTTATTGTATTTCATTTTAAAATACTTTTCTCAATTAGACGAACGCGCGTTAAATTTTTAATCTCAACTGATCGATAATAAAAGTAAACCAAAGGAAAATAAGAACGCATTAAAATCGACGTTTTCGATGATGGCACGTAACTGAAGAAAAATTCTTCTATGTTGGATAAAAGATATGATCGAGTGTCGCTATCGGAAGGGATCAAAAGATTTCATGGTGTTTACTTAACTCAGATAAAATGTCGTTGGGAAGAGAGAAGAAATGATGGAAAGTTGCATAGAAGATAAAGGTAGTTGCACATGAAATACCCAATGTTTGTTCCCTCAATCGTAACGCGTTTAAATAAATAAAAAAAGAAAAAAGAACTTTGAAGTATCTATTTTTTCTTTTTGTAAATAATTTCTTATCCTTTTGTAAATAAGAAAGAAACGAGTAAGCTTCTCTTTTCTCTTGTCGGAACTTTTTGACGACGAAATCGTCCAACGAATTCAACACCACCATCAACCAACAAGGAAAGAAAAAAATTAAAAATAAAAAGAATGTATAAGAAGAAGTAGAAGGAAGAGGAAAAATAATGTCTAAGCTCACAGTCTAAGCTCGTATTCGTTACCGATCGTGAAACCTGCCGGAGGGGTAAACACGACCGCTTCTTTTACGACCTACTCACGAGATTGCTTTCGAACCTAAACATCTCCATTTCTCTCTCTCTCTTTCTCTTTCTCTCTCTCTCTCTCTCTCTCTCTCTCCCTTTCTATCCTTCCCGCTTCTCTTCATCCAACAGCTGCAGCCGCGAACGTTTTATGACGTTTACACAAGGCACCCAAGATTTTTCGACGGAGAGACATGTTCCGTGTGCGCCGATGGAGAACGTCTTCTACAAGATTTTTCGGAAAAGTCGAAAACACAAGAGTGTGGATATCACCACACCGTGAAACGGTCTTATCTATCTGTTTCCTGTCGAACCAAAGACGCAATTTCAGTCCACCGGTTAATCGAGAAAAGAAAGATCCAAAATAATCCTCTAATGAAAAGAAAGAAAACATTGTCTTACGAATGAACGAGGAAAACTCACAGACTGATGTGGAAACTGAATAGCTAAGAAAGTGTAACGACAAATTCGAGATAATAAAATTATATACAATAGAAATTAAACAACGGATATGAAAATCAAATAAAGTTCATTTTACGAATGAACTAAAAATTGACATTAAGGGTTGGCAAAAAAGAGAAACGAGATACCGTTACTATCGCCTAAAGGGAATCAAAATAAAGGAACATGAACGGAATGAAACGAATCAAAGGAACAATATAAGAAAAATTGAAGGGAAAAGCATTTTCTGGAAGGAAAAGCTAGGAGAGACTCTTGACTTTCGTCCCTTCGTATCTCTGACGTCGATTACTATTCACCGGTGCACTCCAAATAATCCCACCCTTCCACCTTTCCTCCTTCTCGAAGGAAAAAAGAAAGGGAAACAAAAAATGGGAAAAACAAAAAAAAAAAAAAGAAAAAGGAAAAATGGAAGGAAGGAAGGAAGGAAGTCGAAGTCCATGGGAAAGGAACTTGGCTCGTTATATCTCGAAAAATCCTTCTCTCTCTCTCTCTCTTTTTTTATTTCGATGAATGCACACGTGACTCTCGACTAACGACTATCTCATTAAAATAAAAAGTACAGAAGGTGAAGAAGAAGAAGAAGAAGAAGAAGTAGAAGGGAAGGAGGGAAAGGATAAGAAATATCATAACTACCGAAAGATTTTCCAACGAGCCATAAAAGATGATTCGCTATAGAATTCAACATTCAAGATGGACATAGACGAAAAGAAAAAAATGAAAAAATCAAGAAGAGAGGGGAAAACTCGTGGGAATTTCGGCAAGCAACTACCGAGAATATTTAATCAGTTAGCTTTTATCTATCCAAAGAAAATCCCCATGGAAAGGATTACGTCGGGATAGGATGTACCTATCTATACGTCAAAACTTTCTAAACGAGCTGGATCATATGCAGCATTGCATATTTACATAAGTTTACATAAATATTGCATAATGCAGGTGTAGTCTTTATACTCGATTAAATGCCTTTTCTCAATTTAATGCAATTCTAAAAAAAAAAAGAAAAAAAAAGGAACAAAAAAGAAAAGAAGAGGAATAAAAGGTTAGTTTCTTTTCAAGACCATCCTTGACACGAGCGACGAAAGCAACGTTTTTTATTGCTTCTTTCTTTCTGTCTCTATCTCTCTCGAAACGATATTCTCCATCCTTCATTTTGATCACCCTTCAGCACATAAGAATTTTCTTTCTCTTTTACTCTTAAGAAGTGAAAAGATATATATCTCTGTTGAAAAAGGAAGAAATCACGTATTTAAGGATTAATGACCACACCTGCTGGGCCCGTACGAGGTAGGGTGCCGTTGAAGAATCTCGTTTTGACTCGTGGTCAATGAGGTCAATGAGCTGCGGATGTTGGAAAAGGAGAGTGAAATATACATTGATGCTAGCTTTCGAAAAAACTTGTGTAAACGTTTACTAAAAATGTATTTAGATAAGGAAACTTACAATATATATATATACACACGTTAACGTTAATTTGTAAAATTTGTTAATTCGTGAAAAAACTACCTAAACTCTACATATAAAGTCAATTTTTCTTTTTTTGAATTAAAAAATTGAGAGAAAAATAAATGAGGGAATGTTGGTGCATGAAAGAAAAAAATTAACAGGAACTCTGAAGCTTTTTTCTCTACTCTCTCTCTCTCTCTCTCTCTCTGTTTCTTCACCTCGCCAACTATAAATTGTGTTCAGAGTGCCGCGTTCCAGACGCTCCGAGCATCAGCGTGAATTTCACGCTTCCGCTGATGTTTTTCACGAGATTCTGAATGCGAGTCCTGAGAGGTGTCCCTTCTTTCTTTCTCAGCGCGTAGCGAAGCTCTTAGGGCTAAGGCAAAGGCCTTCCACTCTCTCTCTCTCTCTCTCTCTTTCTTTTTCTTTCGCCTCTGAAGAAGGTACAAGCCCAGCTGAGAATCAGGATATCTTGGTGAACCAAAAGTGAGAGAGAAAAAGCTTTGTAGGTAAAGCCACTCGCAGGGACCAACCTCCTGTCTCGTGAACGCGAATAAAGACGAAAGGCGACGAGAAAAAAAGCTCGAGAGAAAAAGCTCGAGACGACGGATTAGGTGTGCATGTGATGCACTTCTCCCTCTCTTTCTCTCTTCATCTTCGAGACGAGTCTCGAGCCACGACCGTAATGATTTTCACCGAGGGTGAGAAAATCTCTGCCTGAGTAGGAAATGCGAGGGCAAACATTTTCGACTATTCTTAGAAAACTCTCTTTCTCTCTCTCTCTCTCTCTTTTCCTTATTTCTATGTCTTTCTTCGAAATCACTTCATTTTATGTCTAAACATTCCTATTAATATTCATTACATTTTGAAATCATTTTCTTCCCTATTTATTAGTCAATTTCTACATACGTTTATTGCACATGTGCAGCTACAAATACGCGAATAAAATAATCTCTTCCAATTTTTATCCTTAATTTTGATACTAAAAACCCGTCCCTAAAAGTTACAGTAATATTTATCTTCCTTATGCCTACAAATTTATTCTTCCATTCCCGTAGAAAAATATAAGGCACTTAAACAAACTTAAAATTCGTCGTTCCGTGATTCAATGAATAACACTGATGACACTGAAAAGAACGTACGATAGGTGATAAGAGGAAAAGAGAGAAAAGAGAGAGGAGAAAGAGAGAGAGAGACAGAGAAAAAAAGTACTCATCGTCGTCCTCGTCATGCCCTTCGAAAGCTGAACTCACGCGTTACGTAACGAGCAAATGTTCTTTTCAATGGGATGACTGTAGTAGGGTTAAAAAAAAAAGAAAAAAAGAAATTAATCAGAATCAGATGGGCGAAAGAATTTCACAGGAAAAGTGAAAAATTTCTGCTATGAGGGTTGGCACAGACATCTTACTGGCTGATCAATTGACTGCTTCACCGACTACCATTCAAATTTTGGAATAAAAGAACGAATTCCTTTTATTCGAAATGGAGAATGAAAAAGGATTTCGATCGAACGCGAGAAAAAGAAAACGAGAGGTGCTTATTTTTTTTTTTCTCTCTAATAAGACGCATCAATGATTTTCAAAGACTCCATTTCCCCGCACCTCAAATATCGTTCGCGATACGCGTATATGTTTGTATTTATCCAAAGGTATACGAGAAAACCAGTCAGCAAACATATTAATAAAGAATCTATTCGAACGTGACTCGATGCTCGTTCACGATGAGCAGTTTTATTATCACCTTTTCTTATCGAAATTGACGCGCGTGTATCTCTGCTAGTTTATAAAAAAAAAAGAAAAATAAAACAAACAAATTAAAATTATCGTTTCTGTCGCCAGGATTATAATATTAATATTTATATATTATAGATCTTATTGAAAACTGAATGAGAAATATAAAATATGAAAATAATTATTGTAGAACGATGGTAATTTATGAGCTCTTGGAAATTGTAGAAAATAAAATGGTCCATTTGGTGGTAGGATTCAACCGTTACATTTATAGATATGAATATAAACGAGAATATAAAAGAAATTAATGAATATCTACAGATGAACATAAAAACGAAAATAAAGGGGCGCAAAGGGCACTTCCTGTGCAAAAGACATCAACGGAAGGTAGATATCTGGCTTCTGATGATATATACTAAACGACAGGAACTACCCATCGTCGTTCAAGTGTAGATAGCGATAACACGTTACTCTTTCTCTTTCTCCTTCTATTTTGGTTGTCTCCAATCCTTAACTGTCCTAAGAGATTATCGAACAAAATATACAAAAGAACAAAAATAACCGAAAATGAATCTCACCCTAAACGAGAATCGAAGACTTTTACCAGCTATTCCCATACACACAGACGGAATTACATTGGAAATGGATAAAACGATTTCGATGTAAATCACGAATACGAGTTTGCATGCCGTGTAAGCCCTTTATACGCAAGTTTCGTGTTGGAAGATACAGAATTTCTAGGATTAAAGTGTTCACTTTGCTAGACCAAATTCAACATCAATTCATTATTCTACTTAACGTTTAAATATTGGAGAACAAATAAATCAATTGTAGTTTTTAAATTCAAGCTAAAACGATTAAGAACAATCGCTAAGTTTCGTCTTTTGTATTAGAACATGATTTCATCCCTAAATATTATCTTTTAGAAAAAAAGATAAACATAATGATATTAAACAAAGTGAATCGATCGAAATGGGACACCCTATATAATCGCGTAACACGCGCGTGCCAGAAAGACTGGCGAAAGGAAAAGCACGGCCGTTTTCGTTCTTTATGCGTAAATAGCCGTATTATGCAGGAGCCGGTCCTTTATTCGCTTTCTTTCGAGTCGTTCTACCATCAGCATCAGCAGCAGCAGCAGCAGCAACAGCAGCAGCGCAGCAGAGGGATCAAAGGGCTAATACAATTTTTCTCGTCTCCTTCCTACACCACCACCACCACCACCACCACCACCACCACCACCACCACCATCACCAGCATCACCACCATACTAGCATCAGCTCGTCCTCCACACTGAGAAGAACACGCACGACCCGAAGGTTTCAGAAATGCTCTCACAGAGTGTGACTGAGAAACACAGAAAAGATAAAGGGAGCGCTCGTAAGTAACTCCATGTCTGAATAACATTCGGTGTATAAAATAGCCAAGCACGTTGGGTTTTGGACAAAAGGGAAAGGCTTTAGTGGTAACCAGTGTATAATAAAAAAAAGAAAAAAAGAGAAAAGAAAAAGAAGAAGGATGATGAAATGCAGGCAGAAAGAGAGAGAGAGAGAGAGAGAGAGAGAGAGAGGAAGAGTATACCCCTTTTCATCGCATAAGAACGTCTCCAAACTCCAAGACCGTCGTCGTTCTCATCCGTAACCCGAGACGTGTAATTAGGACCACCGGACCAGGATGAATAGCCAAGTGGAGCCGGTGGTAAAGGAAAAGGGACCGACGGAAGGGGTAACTATGGGCCACCGATACGAGAAGGGATATAGAGGAGGATGGGGGGCGTTTCCAGAGGGGTAAGACGTTAAGCTAAGGGTAAGCTTGTCTTTTGGATATTACCTAGGTCGATGCTACACTACTGAATAAACTTCTTTTTCTCGACTCTTTTCTATACGTCTATCTTCATCTAGATCTAGCTATCCATCTCTATCAGCTAACCCTTTTCTGCCAGGTCAACTTGAAACTTGTGTTTTACAAGCCGACTCTGTATATCTATACATATATATATCTACGCACGGATATGCGTGCGTATATGTATGTGTGCGCGTGTGCGCGCGTGTTTGCGTGCATAGCTTTGTGTGTACGACTATCGAACCGGTTCTACGGTTCCCTTTGAAGAGAGGGGGAGAGAGAGAGAGAGAGAGAGAGAGAGAGAGAGAGAGATAACTCGACCAACGTGAACTACTACAGAACGTCCTGCAGGTTTAAACCTGAGATATCATCGAAGATCAAGCCCAACACACCGGCTGCCCTAATAATTGCTCCTTCTTGCATTCCTAACATATCGAGAACGGTAGTTTGTTATACGATCGGAAGATTTTATTTCCGATAATATGTTCCTTGGAAATTAATTTCTATATATATATTTCTTTTTTATACAAAATAAACGAATGGTATTTAAAACTGCATCAAACGATACAAGATACAAATGTTCATCGAGTTATCGATATTACGATAAAAGTCAATGCTTCGATGAAATTGACACATAATTAATATTTTACAAAGTTCCCTCCTCCCCATTTAGAATTTCCAATAGTCCAATACGTCTACCCTTTATGTGAAGTATCCAAAAAATAAAAGGCGCGAGTCCTGTCGTTATTTATAGGGCACTTAGTAATAGTGTCTCGAGAGGGAGCTTCCATCTTGTTCCAAGCTTTCCTTAAAAAGCACTTTCCCGATCGATTTTCAAGAAAGACATTGAACTCTCTCTTTCAAACTTTCTCATCATTGAATACCTTTTCCTCTTCCGATGAAGAAGAAAAAACAGTAGAAAAAAAACACATAAAAAGGGAAGATTGTATCGGTATTCAGATATAATATAAAACGACCGTAAAAATAATCAAAGAGATTCGAAGGAAATATTTTAAGTCCAATTAAATACAAAAATTTACAAACACAAGACGTTTCGGAGTTTATTGCTGGAAGAATTTTTCCTTATCGGAATATGCGAAAGAGAGTGTGTGGGTAGAATATGTTTTTTAATATATAAAAGAGAAAAGAAGAAAAAAAAAAGAAAAAAATAATAGAAGAAAATATAAAAGATGGCGGACTAGCTTGAGTTCTCGAAGCAATTACGCAGCCGGGGCTCGACGCGTGTGTGTTCGGAGGTTCCGAAATATTTCGGCGTTTCGAGCCGTCCCAAAAGGGCTGAACGAGTCAGACCGAGATAGCTAAAAGGGAGAAACGAGAGATGGAAGGGAGATGGAAAGAGAGCCGGTTCGAAGTCGTCATTATTTCAGCGACCGCTCACGATCAGGGTTGCCTTCAATTAACTGTAATTATCTCGATGCCGGCGAAGAAAACCACGAGCAAAGGGAACGAGTTTTCGAGTGGAAGAAAAGAAAGGAAGACCAAAAAAAAAAAAAGAAAAAAAAGAGCTTTCTCGCGTTAATATGGTCAAAGAACGGGCTTCCTTCGGTTCGTTACTTCGTAAAAGAGTGAAGGAAGGAAAGGTAGGAATAAAAAGAGAAAGAGAGAGAAAAAGGGAGAAAGAAAATCAGGAGGAAGAGGAGGAGGAGGAACGGTCGAGGAATTTATAAGAGGAAGAAAAAAGGCTGGTTCGATAGCGAGGTTATAGAAAAGTCGATAAAGGAGAGAAATAGAGAGAGAGAGAGAGAAGGAGAGATTGGATGATTTAGAGCTTTCATTTCGTTTGAAAAAAGCTGTAAGAGTGAATAAAGTGCGGTACAATATTTTCATGCTAAAAAGTAAGTATCATTCGGCACGATCATTTTTTTCTCGCTCGAGCCCCCGTGATTCATCCCCTCGTTCGTCCACTGCACTGCAGAATGAAAAAGAGAGAGAAAGAGAGAAAAAGAGAGTTTGAGCGAACGAGTGAATGAGTTAAAGAGAAAGAGCTCGCGTCGCTTACTCGGGGGAGAGAAAAAGAATCGTAGTCGTAATGTTGTACGTTAGTACCTTACATATGTATATACGTATATATGCATGCAAAGATGTATGCGTAGAGTATTTATATGTGTGTTATACTCACGCAGGCATAGGACGAGGAACGCCAACGACTCGATGCACCGCATCCTTTTCGTACTTCCCTCGAGACTCGCTGCTGCCACCACCACCACCACTATTCCTTCTCAACGAGAGAGAGAGAAAAGGAAAGATAGAGTAAAAGACAGAGATAAAATACAACGATTCAAATATCTATTTCACGATACTTGCTTCTTCTATTTTAGTTTGTTTTGTCTGTAACTTTATTGGTTTGTTCTTTAACCGAGATTGACTCGCGTTGTCTCAAGTAACTGTCATTTTCTCTATTCGAAATGTTTCCTACTTGTACCGTTGTTAAACACTAATGCTTTAACTTCTCTGTCGAAGAGTTCAAGTCCGAGAAGACACAAAGCCAGAATCGTCGTCTCGAGGTAAAGGAACGAAATAAACCGAATCGAACGAGACGAAGCGACGCGCGGTACTGCGGCCGGTGACCCACGCCAACTTGACGCGACCCCTCGATACGCGACCCTCAGATTCTACCTTCCCCCACTACCACCACTGCAACTTTCCTCTTTAGACGTCACAAGCTTCCGCCAGTCGCCGCTTGGCGTCGCTTCGAATCGATGCAACCTTTAACTCTCTCTCTCTCTCTCTCTCTCTGTCTCTCTCTCTCTCTTTCCCCATTCTCATCCCGCTTCACCATTCGACAATTCGATATCGAAATATCGACTAGTTCCTACAACGTTTCACGTTCATCCCGTTGTTATCTTCGACTGATTAGAAATCAACGAGAGATAGATGCCTGCCATATCAACACGCGACATTCGTAGAAAATAAATAACTGCTATGTTTCTCTTGGAAGTGTTTATACACATATATATGGAAAATAAAGTCATGTGTGTGTTTGTGTGTGTGTGTGTGTTTTGATTGCAATTGAGAAATAAGCAACGAAGATAGACGATCATTGAACGAGACAGAAAATCAAGATGATATTTTACAATTCAAATTTGATATATTATTTTCATACAGTTTAAGACATGTTCATCGTTGTTTCTTCCTTATTCGTATCCATTACGTAGAATATTTTATGTAACAACGTTCATAAACACTCGCATATGGTACTTACAATCCTACATTGATCGTATATATTTATACATATATGTATATGTATACATATATACTTAGATTTTGTGTTTTTTTTTGTTTCTTTTTTTTATACATTACATATTAATCCCTCAATTTCTACTAAACTTACATTAAAAATGTATTTGCACGTACTGAAAATCATCGAGGTTTATCGTACGCGCTTTTGCAACGATCCCTTTGTTACCTTCGGAAACAATTTTTTACCGACCGATGATAAATTTATTAACACATTATGATATATTATCGAATCCGTAAATTTATCATCGTTAAATGAAAATTATCGACACGAAAGAAAATTAATCTCTAGAGAGAGAGAAAAAAAAAGAATGATAAATTAATGATCATACATAATGGACGAGAGAGGATCTTTACGTCGAACGTTGATCTGAAAAAGAAAAGATAGTTTTTGATTGAACCGTGAAAAAAAATGACGAAAAAAAAATAAATAAATAAAATATAGTCATCGAAGAGATTGGACGTGTGGTTTATATCGAAATACTTACGATATTATTACGATAGTAATGATTGTCTAAAATAATAAATGTACGTTCTCCTCGATCCTCGCCAATTGCGACCAAGAAACATACCGTGTCTGAAAATTTGTGAATATCGATGCGGAAGAGGAAGAAGAAGAGAAAAAGAAGAAAAAGAAGAAGAAGAAGAAGCAGAAATTGTATTTGTCAATTTGTATGCTATTTAATAATAAAACTTGGACTTGTTTAGAAGAGAGGTACGATAAACCATTATTGTAATGTTGAAATCCCTATTTCTCTTATTCTTTCTTTCTTTCTTTCTTTCTTTCTTTCTTCTTGTTCACTTAAATAGATAATTCGTTCGGATAGCGTTTAACCTGCAAAATAATACATATTTACATAGATATTCGATGTATATCCTTATGTATAATTTCATATGTACACTTGAGATGGCGCTCAACCGATAAAGTTGCGTTTAAACATATTCCAAATGTCTGGTGGTATCCCTTCGAGACAATATTTATTCGCTCACATTCATTCTCGGCACACACTCGCTAGCAAAGTTGCTAATATTCGCGAAGAAAACGTTAAGGCTTTCCAAATATCTTTATTTTCTTTTTTTACTTTCGAGCACTTGCTCAACTCGTTGATAAGAACTAAGTGTAATTAATTAATTCCTCCTTCTCTGAGTATTATCTCGAATATATCGTACTATTTATAATAATATATACATAGTCTTTTGAAACGTTTTCATTTTCGAATAGATAGAATCATTGTCGATCTTTTCTTCTTCTTTTTTTGTTTTGTTTTGTTTTCTTCGCCATGTACGTAAGTAACTTTGAATATTTTCATTAAAATCATGCATCTCTTGAATAATGTTTCTTTTTTCTTGTTGTTAATATTTGCAGGTGTCTGGATGAGGAGTGTCACGTGATAAGGAATGTCACGTGATAAGGAGTAGCGAAAAGAAGGAAGAAGAATTAACTGTCGAGCTAGGTTAGTTTCTTATTCATTCTTTTGGTCGCGTGCTCGAGCTAAAAAAATTCATCAAGAGAAAATGAACATAGATTTGTTGTGTACAATGAAACCTCCTATAAAGCGTTGTTCTATTGTAACACACGCGATATATGAATTAATTAGATTATGTGAGTTTTCATATAAACTCATTTTACCGCGTATTATACGAGGTTCGATTGTATTCCGATGTTTCGATCAATCGAAAACAATACGATAGATCTAAATTTAATCTCATCTTCGTTTGGCATTTACATATTTACTCGCATTCGTAATGACTAGCAGCACTTTGAGAACCGATTTTAAGTGAAAATTAATAAAAGACTTATGTTTCGAAGCGAATACATGGTAATATAAATACGTACACATTTACGTATAACACACAAGTTCCTTTCTGAGTATTCGCATTCGTAAACCTAATCGATAGCTATGTTATCTTAAATATACGTACACGACATAGCCCTGAAATAATAAACTCGATTCTCGCGTAAGTTAGCAGCATAATCATTAATAATATAATAATAATAATAATATTAATAATAATAATAATAATAATAACCATAATAATAATAATAATAATATCCGATGAAGTTCGCGTACGATCGATATGTTTTCGATAGAATTGTTATAAACGCGACCAATCGAGGACGACAACGACAACGACGACAACGACGACGCATCATCGTCCAAAAAAATATTTATCGCATTTTTGTTGTTGTTTCTATTTTTGTAGGCCATCTTCGTTGCTCTCGCGTGTATTTTTTAATTATTAGATTAATCCTGAAAGTAAGACGTTCCCTATTGTCGATGATATGTACCCGGCCGTTGAAATTCTCGAAGGACGCCATGGTTTTTTCTTACTTCTTTCTTTATTTCTTTATTTATTTATTTTCTTCTTAACGTTCACTTTCGGTCACCCCAGCCAGCAGTATTGTAAAACCAAGAAGAAGCGCTCTCGTCTCTTGTTTTGCTCCACGTATTGTCCAATCCACTTCCACCTCCGTCCTGAACAACAAAACGTACGCCCTTTTCAAAATGTCTTCTCCAATTGAATTTTTCATTTTTAGATTTATTTTTGTCTATAAAATCATTTACCACAACGTTCAATTGATGCGATGCAGGAGACAAGTACTCCATGTTGGTATAATAGGAAGAATAATTTTGGTAGCATTGTTGTTGAGACGCTGTTGTTGTCCACGCTAACCTCTGATGATCTCCCGCAAATCCTCCATTTTCCGTCACTGCAGGACTCCAAATACTGCTGCTACTTCCTCCGCTACTATACACCGTACCGCTCAACTATCAAAATTCATTCATTTTTAATTACGCGGTAATATTTTGTTTAAGAACAAATCGAGTAGAATCAAATTAAGGGAATGAAATGTATATAACTTACGCTCGGAGGCGTTGTATTTGCAGCCAATAATAAACTAGTGGCGGGTCCAGCAGGTTTATATTGAGGTGAGTCCCTTAAAAGGGCTGGCGAACTAGCAGCTGATCCTCCGGTACCTCCGCTTCTAAACAAAATTATAACTTCGGTTGGAATATCAAACAAATAATAATGTTTAATTATTTCAATTAATAATTCGCATACACTACTACTGGCTGAGTTTCGTTAATAATTTATCAAATGCTTTAAATCCTTTTTTACTTTTCTTTCGTTTACGAGTATTAAGTCTTTTACGAACTGAAGAAAGTAATGCCACAACAAATTATGATTACCTCTATTATAATAAGACATAATCGATGCAATAAGAAATAACGCGTACTCAAACATTTGGTCGCGGTAATATAAATTTAATAAATTATCTTAAAACAGGAATTGCGAATAGATAATCCGTATATTGACGATATAGTAATGCTTATCGTCGAGTTAACATTATCTTTCAGGGTGTAGATCGATAAGAGTAATACTTACAGGGGAGTCGTAGCTGGTACAGCCGCAGCTGGCGTGGGTGTGGTAGCGATCGAAGGACTCTTTCCAGGAGGTGGATTACTCGTAGGATTTCCCGAAGGTTTCTTCGATCTCGGTGCCTTATCTTGTTGCTGTTCTTGTTGTTTTTGTTGTTGTCTACATTTGGCGCGTCGATTTTTAAACCATACCTGAGTATTTGTCATTACAAAATGAAAATATGTCAAATATTATATTAAATGATTAATTTTTGCCTAATATCTAAACGCCATTGAATTATAACCCTATTTGTTATCATTGAAATCGAGCGTTTGCAGTGGAAGGAGAATACTAACGTTGGAATGTACTCAATCTCTATAAAGATCTATCGTTAATTCAATAGTATTATAGTGGAATTATAGTTATATCTATATAGTTATTACTAGCTAGTAAACGTTTCTGAATAGAATAAGCCGATTTTCTATGAGCTATGCATCGCTACCCTTTAATTCCCGGTCAACGCTTTCGATCGAATAGAGTTGATCGTTGCTTGATCAGTTAGCTGGAGTCTCCTATGTATTTTGTATAGCAGGATGATCGCTCTGTCTGTCAATTTCTCCTAATTCTCTCATTCTCTCTCTCTATCTCTCTCTCTTTCTCCCTCTTTCTTTAGAAAACGCCATTTTTTTCCTCGAGAAGAGGATACGAGTTCAGATTCGTTCATAAGGTCGAAACGAAATCGATCCCAAAACGACGCGCACGTGCAAAAGTACCGGAAACGTCTTTGGCTTACCGAAAGATGGCGGTGTATTTCCTATTTAATCTTATGTTGTTTTGATTATCATCTAATGGTAGAAATTATTTCAAATTAAATAGTACTATGAAAAAAAATCGATTTTTAATTTTCAAGTCAATTAAATGAAAATTGTCATGGAAAAAAGAGATAGGAAGGGTAATAAGAGAGAGAGAGAGAGAGAAAGAGAGTAAGTAAGTGAGTGAAGAAACGTGGAGAGAGAGAGAAAGAGAGAGAGAAAGAAGCCCCACGCGATCAATGTTAGAAGCTGAGAGGCGAGCTTGGGTTTCTACGGATTTTCTGGGGAACGACACAAGCTAGTAGCATTCTTCGAGTATATTCTTGTCGTTAGACCCATCGTCTCCTATCCTATACCAAATTCTCTAGTTTCACTTTGCTTTAGTATGTATACTCTAAAAAAATACTTTCAGAACCTTTTCTTTGACACTCTCATAAATCGTTACACGCGACACCTTAGTAAACCCGTGTCACTGTAGAATAAAAGCTCTCTAGTCGTACTTAAGTAGTTGCGGTTATTTTTATTATTTAGGAAATCTGGCATTAATTGAACCTTTCCCAGGTAGTCTATCTGGACATTGGAGTTCGTCCAACTAGTAATCGCTACCTTTTTTATTCTTTTTTTTTTTCTTTTTATTGAAATAAATCCTTAATTCAATTGACACTAGAAATTCAATATGAAGTAGGTATCTGTTTCTTATATCACACATAGTAAGAAAATATCGTGGGAAAACTGAGAAATAAAATGAAAGTTGTTTGGTAGTAGTTCGAACAAAAAAAAAATAAAAGGGAAAAATATCGATCGACGTGAAAAAATAAATACAAATGTAGAATCGTTATGAAAATAAAGGAAGAAAGGGATGGCTGGTATGAATACCGTCATTTTATTCGTAGTTTTATTCGTCGCAAAGGCCCAAAGAAACGTCGATCGCTTTCGCAGGAGTCAACGAACGTGCACAAGACTATACTTTGCGTTGGTAGCATTCATTTCATTTGCAGGAGAGGAGTCAACCAGGTGTGCTTTTCGTCCCGCAATTGCTAATGTTACGCGTGTCCTTTCTCGCCCCGAGGAATATGAGGGTGTGGAATATGCGTCGGCACGTTCTTGGCTCACGAACGGATCGAAAACTTCAATAGTAAACGTCACGAAGTCGCTCGAAAAAAAAAGAAAACTTTAAAGTGAAAAGAATTCTAGGAAGTCCAGTCATTTTTCTTTTTTTATTGTATCTCTTTAATGTTAGCCAGAAGATGGTCGACATTTTATTGGGTTCGTTTCAACTGAAAGGCACTTTAAATTATCTGAATTGAAAAATATTAATCCTACTTAACGATGAGATTGATTTTTTTTTTGACCATAATAAATACCATCCAGAAGTAAAGTAAACAAATATAACGAGCAATCCTTTATCGGTTAATAGTTAAACAATTTAATCAATAAAACAAATATACATCCAATATGACGAGTTGCAGAATACGAAAGTACTTATTTTATGGAATTTGTGTCGTATTTGAATTTGATTTGTTAGTAAGATCAACTGGGGGAGTACTTTTTAGGATGACTGTAGTGGAATTTTTCGAGATTGAATTACGAGGTATGCCGGAAGGGAAAGAAGGGCTGCGTGTCTTTTCATAGCACGAGGATAGGTACGGGTCGATGTACTTGTAGGGTAAACGACTAATTCGGTTAAAGCGAACGAGCGAGTTAGGTCGCGCCGGGTAAGATAAATCGATGCCCGCGCGTCTATGGTGTCCGCGTGCCGGCGCAGCTCATCGTGGTTCGTGGGTCCTCTGACTCCTCAAAGAGAAAAACAACAGACAATTCTATTCTTTTCTTTTATCTTCATCTCTATCTCTCCATTACATTTTTAGGCTTCAATTCGTCTCTCTCTCTCTCTCTCTCTCTCTCTCTCGCGCGCGCGCTCTCTAATCGGCTTAACTTTTCTATCAACGTCCCTGATTTCAATAATTTCCAACATACAAATTTAAAACATCATCTGATAGGTTCCATAGTTAGACTCACTTGGACTCTAGACTCCGGCAAGTTGATCTTCATCGCTACTTCCTCGCGCATAAAAATGTCTGGATACTTCGTCTTGGAGAACAGTCCTTCAAGGATATCGAGCTGTGCTCTCGTGAAAGTCGTTCGCTCTCTCCGTTGTTTCCTGGGATTACCTTCGACAGAAGATGCATTACGTCACTGGGAAAACTTTCTAGAATGTATAACATATCGTTTAATTTGCGAACGAGGACGGAACTTCGGTCCAATGATTAATATATATTGTTTTTTTTTTATCTCGATCGCTTGAAACATTGACAAAAAATTGCGTTTTCGTTTACGATGATGAGATTCATTAATTTAAATTAATAACATAATTACGAGCACAAGATATTTTGATAAATGGTATTATTTATCGACGATGACTATTCGATAAAAAAGAAATATAAAAATAGAAATACGAATTAGAAAAGAATTTTGTTGGCACTCACAGTAGTATGACTCACCGGCGGGAGTACAAGCCGGATAGCCAATGGTCGAATGAAGAGCCTCGATCGGTGGCATACCCAGAGCACTAACGTAAGGGTTGGTTTTAAGGGCACCGTAAGGCCCAGCCGCAGAAGTACCAAATGCGCCAGGGCCAAATAATTCGGAGGCCGAGGTGGTGGAGGCAGCGAGGCCTCCGAGATCGGCGCTGCCGGCGCCTCCACTGCAACCGGAAGTCCCGCCGAGGCTATTCGGCCACATCACCACCCCCTCGGCCCCCAGCACGACTCCCCCTCTCCTCCCCCGCCTCTGTCGCCTCCTCCTCCTCCTCCTCCTTCTCCTTTTCCTCCTCCTCTTCTTCTTCTTCTTCTTCTTCTCTCGATGTTTCTGAAAATTCAGATACCAAGGCGTCAGTCGGTAAAGAATAAGATAAAGAAAAAAGTCAACGAGGATCTTAAGCCTACCCACAGAGAGACAAAAATCCCTTTCTCTTTTTGGTGTGTGTGTATTATCTATCTATCATCTATCTATCTATATCTTTCTCTCTCTTTCTCTCTCGATGCAACCTAATTCCTATGACGCGAAAACGCCGAAAAGCGAGAATGCTAGCAGCCTCGAGAGAGCACGACCAGCGTTTCTTAAGCCGCTCGTTTTATCCTCTCCGATTACATACCTTCGAGAAGGACGTCAGTCGGACCCCATCATCTTCCTCTCTTTCTATGTCTCTCTCTCTCTCTCTCTCTCTTTTACTTTGTCTTGAAGACGAAGGAAAAAGAGTGATACTTTATATACTTCCCTTTGGAAAAGAAACACCTTGGAAGCATTTGCGAGAAAGATATCGTGTCTCCTCACGCCACGCATATGTTTCGGATTAAAAGACTCTAATCGCATGATAATTAACATCTGCCGCATCTGCGAGAAACAATCATATGACGTCCATCCGTGGAATAGTAATTGCGCCTGTCTCTGTCCCTCCCTGCCTGCCTGCCTGCTTGTTTGCTTGCTTGGTGCTATTTTTTTTATCTTCTCCTCTTTTTCCTTCTTTTTTGTTCCTTTCGAAGCAACGAAATCTTAGAGGCTCATTTTTTAATAAAGTATTGTTCGGCTGTAACTCTGAGCACCGGTTATATTGAAGTTACATTCGAATGAAAAGGAGTTCTAGGCTTCTACCGCGAAAAGGGTCTCTTCAAAGCGATCACCCAGAACTCGTTCGAGCTTTCTCTCCCTTTGCACAAATACGGATGAAACGGTTGCGCCGCCTCACGAGTGCCACTCCACTTTTCATACTGTTTTATCCCGCTGTGCGAACGATTGGACCACTCCCCTTCCTCTCTCTCTCTCATTTTTATTTCTATTTCTAATGACGATTTTATATTACATACCACTAGACATGTTGATTTACGTTCTTACCATTCAGGTGGAAGTTCTCGTTCAGAGTGATATATATGATGAAAATCATATAATTCGTCGAAGAAGAAATTTCTGTTCGATTAAAGGTCCATTTTTAGGAAGGAAAATAATACAACGACGACAACAACATAGATAAGAATAATATAAGGTAAAGCTCTCGTTAGTACCGTCCACGTAAATTTCCACGAGGCAACGAAAGAGAATAGGGAAACCTTAGAAATTGACAGGTAGTCCTAGCGGTAACTCTCGTTAGAATTCTGTCGTGTACACGCGATCTAACGAAAAAAACTCAAAGAAGGAGGAGAAGGAAAAGGAGGACGAGGGGAGCAAAGAGAAAAGAATTAGGAGAAGGCCAAAAAGAAAGGTGGTACCGCGGCTGACCGTATCTTTCTCTTTTTATTCGAGTTCACTCGAGAACACGCAGAACAATGCACTTGTTACAGAACTACAAGTGTGGAGAAAATGCCCAAGTCACCACTCGATTGGTCCAGAAGTGTACTCGAGATAGTCTACTACCCCTTCGAGGGTAAAGAGAAAGAACTTTTTCCACCCTCGAGCACCTTTGCCATCCATTCCTTGTCCCTCCCTCGTCTACTCTCCTTCCTCCTCTCAACGAAACCATCCAGTACACTACTCATTGCAAAAACTCACCCTCGTTTCGTCCTTCAAGAGTCCGGTTCTACTGCAAACACTTTGCGTTACCAATCGACGGACCATACACCGGCCCGTAGTCTTTAATGATCGTTAAATCCCTGTTATTACATGTCCCAAGAGAGATAGAAGAAAGATTCTTAATGTGTACCACTAAAAATTCTTCCTAAACCACCTAAATTGCTTCGTATAAGACCTAGATTTCTCATTAATTAATCCTTAACGAACGAATGCCGCCATACTTACGACATTATAAATATTCTAAAAAACACTAATGCCACCATAAAGGCGGCATATCACGCATCTATTCGTTTATTTCAGCTCCCATTATTTTTCTGAAATTTTCACTCCAGTACCCTTTTATATGGACATATCTGTTCATATACTACCTATTGTTACTGTAAGTTTCCATAAAATCCAATAAAGCGACATTAATTATGCGCCTTTTCTCGCTCTGGAAATAAAACACTTAATTTCTTAAAAATCCGTCGACCTGGTCATTGTTTTAGAAAATGCACTCGTTTGTTAAGGGTTAATTAAATTATATACTTTAACGGTAACATTTTATGTACTACCTATGTATAAAATAATATAATATATAGATACGAGTATATATATTATGTATATCGAAGAAGAGAAGAGAGGAAAAGCGATGTTGGTCGGAGCTATCGTAGGAAGTTAAGTTCTGGCTGGCATTGTTTCGAGAAGTGTTTGCACACAAGCGCATTGTTCCTCGAGTGTCCTCTCTGGTATTCGTAGTCGTATCGCACAATGGACGTTCGCATAGACTTCGATGGTTTTGGCGAACGAACGTTCGTCGTTTCGTCGTAGTCGTAGTCGTAGTCGTTTGGTGTACTGCTTCGAGAGCAGTACAGAACTGGCCCGTCTATAGAACTTTCTATGCATATACAACACATATGAGAATACGTAACAAAGTCTAGGTAGTATAGAAGGAGTAGCTTTACGATCTATATAACCGAGAAAAGGCATAAGTTGGTACTCGTGAAACGAACGAAGCATTAAGCGACGAATCGAAATTCGTTTACGCGTCGATGGATCGTCGATATGAATTCTTCGATGGAGAATACTCGAAAAAAAAAAATACATCCCCCTCGGTAAATCATCTACCGATAGCTACAAATTTTCCTTTTTATTTTTTCTTCCCTTCTTTTGTTTTTCGCTGAAATGAAAATTTTGTTAGAACCGTGAAAGTGTTCGAACGTCTTTCGATTCGATAACAAAAATTAATCAAACAGAAGAAAGTCGTTTTGCCATCTTGCAGTTACGATGCAATTGCATATCTAATGCGTACGATATAATCTTCTTATCGGATTATACGAGGGAAAAGAAAGAAAGAAAGAAAGAAAGAAAAAGTTGGTAGATTAATATCGCGGGCTATAACAAAGATCCAATTTGCTTAATACCGAGGGCAAGAGGTTCGCGAGATACTTAGGAGGCGCATCAAAGCGATAACGATTCGAGTCTGCTCGATATCGAGGCTGGAAGTTTACGAGTCCTGATGCTTGGATTAATAAAGTCTCTCTCTCATATAAAATGTTAGAACAAATGTTAGAACGAAATTCACTTCCTAGCGATACATTTTCGTTATAGTCGTCATTGAAAATAATAAACTTCTTTATATTGAGCTTCGATATTTTACTCGATTTTCAATTCATTTTCTATTTCTTCGCTTGTTCGATATTTTTAAGTGGATAAAGATTTATTTATTTTTCTACTTTTAGTTATGCATATTTCAAAATATGTAAACTAAATATCCTATCCCATTTCTATAGCTATTTCTTTCTTTCTTTCCTCCTTTCTTCCTTCCTTTCTTCTTTTCTATATTTCTCCTCAGACCTTTTTCATTTTCTTTTCGTAAAAACGAAACTCGAAGAAGGAATGTGCCCGTTAGCACGCTAGCATACTATACTATACTCGCGGCGGTGCGCGCGAAGAATACCTGCTTAAGGGATGGTAACCATGCGTACCGAGTCGTGTACGGATAGCAAACGATTCCTCCAAGAGTCGCATTCAATGCAATTTAGCCCCGGGGACGCGTCGTTGTTGCGCGTTCATTGAGCGTAAAACTTAATTCCCGTGGAAATTCTGTGAGGTACACCTTCTATATACATATTATATACATATACATATATACCTTCTTCTTCTTCTTCTTCTCCTTCGCTAGTTAGTTTTTATTCCACTACGAAGAAAAGATTCCCACCCCACCCCCTACCCCTACCCCACCACCACCGCTCACTCTTTTTCTCTCTCTTTTCCTTTCTTTCTTTCTTTTTTTTTTTTTTCCTTTTTATATTTTTCTTTCCCTTTTTTCACCACGAAAGAGATGAGCCCTCACGTTCACCCTCTTTTCCATCCGCCATTTTCTTTCTTCTTTTCTTTTTTTTCTTCCTTCATTCTTTTCATTTCTCGGTAGCTACCGCCGCCGTTGCCGCTGCACCACGTTATGCTCCAAGCCAATTTTAAATAGAAAAAAAGAGAAGAACAAGAAAAAAAAATACTATCTTCTTTTTAAATTCGAACACACCATCACCATTACCACAAGCATCACTACCATCAGAGCACTATGTTGGTGGTCACGTCGATCCATTCCACTCACTCGCTTCGAGATCCATCACGATCTCTCGAAAGATATGAAACCAAGCCGACGAAATGCAACCCTCGTAAGGCCATTTCCGGATGCTTTCATTCTTTATATTTGAAGGATCCTCGTTTTTATTGTTGCGTAGATACTTCAAATCTGACTTTGTAGTTGGAGGTTTACTTATGTTTTTTTTTTCTCTGCTTTACGTCATAGGTTGCATCAAGAATAATATTTTGTTAGGAGGTTATCTAAATTAGCCGCTCTAATAATTTCCATCGGTTAGCCTGGAAATCCGTAAAAATCGGGCTATCGAGTAACGCTTAATCTTCGTCCTTGGTCGATTCAGCATGAAGTCCAACACTCGTCGTTGGAAGCCTTGGAAATTCTTCTCTCCTCGACGTTCGGCTTCCATGGCAGTTCGATTCCGATGTGATCGAACTATGCCGTTTCTCTACTTTCCACGAACCTGAATTCTTCATAGTACTTATTGAGTTTCCTCTCGTAGTTACAAATAGTATTATCTAAATAATCAATTCATTTCTTTTTATATCCTTTTTTCTCGTCACTTTTTATTTCGTTACATTTAGACTTTTTCTTCTTCCTTGATTTATTCAGGATTATGAATTTAATCAACATTCTCTCTCATTCTTTATAATACAGTATTCCTGATTTCTTCGAGTTGTCCAATGATTTTTCTCCAAGATTTAGGAATCGTCCACGATTTAATTCAACTCCATTAAGTTAGAACACAATTTTCTTCTTCAAGTTATTAGACCCTTCGTCATTCTTTCTAGCCATGATTGAATATTTTTAAAAGACAATTTACACCTTTACTCAGACACTATCCTTGCAGATTGGAAAGAATAATTGGCAAATGTGTAAAGATTTGTAAGGAAATTTTCAGACGTCGGATACGAAATCCCAGCGCCGACTACTAGGATCCGAGACGTACTCTGTGCTTTCGGAGAGGACATTCCACCGCGTATAGACGAACGATAAGGTCCTCCTCGTGGAAGGCGGACCTAAACCTGGAGGGAGAGTCGAGCCAAGAAGATTACCGTAAGCAGATTATTTCCGTGGAAATCCTGCTGGCCAACTACTATCTCGGCACGTTGGCTTGCTATGTCATCGTTTCTCCTAACTTTCCTCGACTCTGTAGGACAACTGTTTGATCTAAATCATAGAGCAATAAGGAAACGATAATCGTTGATCGAATCATTTCTTGTTGTACTAAGAAAATGCATCTTGTCAACTCGATCGATCATTTTTATTTTCTATCGAACGAAAGCTACTTTGACGAACGAAATTTATGCTAATAAACAAGAAAGAGGAAATCCCAAATAATTTGTCTTCTTTTTTTTCTTTTATTCCTTGTTTACTTGTTGATTATTTCCAGGTAAATGTGCACCATTTCTATTTTCTCTCAGAAAATTTTCGACCAATCGTTCAGGTATTGCGTGCGAATTTATGTGTAAGTTTGTATCTCTATGGGTATATATAGGTATGGTATATATAAATCTATATATATATATATATATATATATATATATACCTATATTCTCCGTTTCAGTTGGATGAAAGCTTTACGGCTCGCCGATTAAACGTCGGAGTTTTCGATGTGGGTATTCGTTCGCCGCAGTACCCGATTTCAATTGATTCGGATGGCTGGATCTCTCCCTCTTCTTTCATCACTTCTCTCTCACCCCCTTTATCTTTCTTTCTATTTAGTTCCACATTTTCCTTCTCCCGTTTACATTACGAAATGTAATCGTGGAGAAGGAAAATCGACACAAAATAATAATTATCGAGGAATAATAACCGAACGAAAAGAAATCAAATAAAAATATAACGATTAAAAAGAAGAAGAAAAAAAAAGCCAACAAAGAAGGAAAAATAATAATAATAATAATAATTGTTATTACAATTTTCTTTGTTTACCGATGTCTGAGTCAACGTAAAGTTCTATGCAATTAGCATATCGCTAAAATACTTAAAAAAAAAAAAGAACTACCAATTGGAGAATTGTTTAAAGCTTATTAACCGATAAGATAAACGGTGTAATCGCACTTTGGGACCATTTTGGTTGTATAGTAAACGACTAACGAGACAATACAAAGTAACAAATAACCTCGTTTACCTTATCGACAACAATTGAAGCAGTAATACGAGGTATTTAGTTCGCGTTAATAATAACGTAACAAACGATATTCTATAGCTGTTACACGATTTTCCTTTTAAAAGAACATGCGACACGTGTAAAACACTTTTACTAAATAAAGATTCACTTTTAAGGTGTATGGAAATGAGCAAGAAACAAAAAACGAAGAAAAGTATAACTAATCGAAAATAATTAAGAAAATAATGCAAGAGATGCACTGAGATATTGTCGTTGTAGGATAGTGCACAAATTAATGGTTACAGGGAGATTTAAGAAGAAGCACGTATAGATGTAATTGTACAATTTTTTCCTAGCACAGTCAGTGCACGGAAGCCAGGGTCGATGTTACGAAACGCGTTTGGATCGATAGACCGCACGAACAGAGAAAATTCTTCTCTCTCTCTCTCACTCTCACTCTCTCTTTCTCTCTCTCTCTCTGTCTCTCTCACATCACTTGTTTGGTGTTATCATTGAATCACGAGAAAATTATTGTAAAGTAATCGTGGCTCTTTTTGTCGAGGAAAAATAAGCAAACGAATGATTAAAACGAGTAAGAACCTTTTTTTATGGACCTGGTTCAATCACCTCGATCGTTGTGTCATCAGTCTGACTAACTTCTGTCTCATTTATTCTTTGATTAGATCAAGGAAAAGAGAGAGAAAGAGGAGGAGAGAAAGAGGGAAAGAGAGAGAGAGAAAGAAAGAGAAAGGAGTATCTGTCACTACTCACCCAGAGTTCGCCGTAATCGGCAGGAGAGTAACCGATGAAACGTCAAAAATCCTCTTCTTCTTCTTCTTCTTCTTCTTCTTTTTCTTCTTGCTAATCCAGTGAAGAAAGAATCCGCAAAAAGTGTACCGTCCAAGAGATAGGAGTTCGATGACGATGGGTTTGGGTTAAATCAGTGAACGAAGCACACCGTGTCGTCTCGTTGTCTTCGTCGTGTACGTGCTGTCGATCGCTGAACGAAAAGGGGCAAGTTAGGTGTTTTCGATCGACAACTCACAGCACACACGCTTGCCTTTACTCTGGCCGGCCACCACGACGTTTCGCACCAGCCGAAACGCGACCGACGGAGGAGAGTAGAACGCGCGAGAACGACAGAGAGAGAGAGAGAGAGAGAGAGATAGTGAGTGAGAGAGTGAGAGAGAAAGTTTAAGGGAGAAAGAGAGGGCGCGATTCGTTGGGGGCGGGGGCAGTACGCGGGGAGCGTGCGTGCGGCCAGGACGGTCGAAGCGAGTTGGAGCAAGCGAGTGCCTGGATATATACACCGATAATGACTATTCTATTCCCTAATCCTGGTCCGTGCGATTGGCTGCTCTTCTCTATCTACTTCTCTTTCTCTCTCTCTCTCTTTCTTTCTCTTTCTCTCTCTCAGATGTAGGTATATAGCAATGACGAGTCGCCTCTGGAACGAGCCACGTTAGACGAAGCTAGCTACAGATGGACAAGAATAGAGAGGTAGAAACAGAGATGGAGAGAGAGAAAGGGAAGAAAGAGAGAGAAAGATCACCAAAAGCAGCTATTATAGGTACACGCTTTTCGTGATATGCGCGTATACGTGTGCGTGAGGTTGTATGTGTATATATGAGTGAAAGAGAGAGAGAGAAAGAGAGAGAGAGGAGAAGAGAACCCGGCTAAACTTTTCACGAGAACTTTAGTTGTTACGGATCGCTCTCTTGGTCGAGGGGTTATGGGCGCGAACGTACGAACGAGTGAGAGATAGAGAGAGAGAAAGAAGCTGTGCGAAGGAGAACGAGAAGAGAGGAGAAAAGAGGGGTGTATGCGCGCGTCCTCTAAAACCTTGGTGGGGACCTGCCTCGAGTGCTGGTGGGGCTAGACTGAGAAGTCTGGTGGAAGGGATTCCCTATGCTAGCTTTCGGTTGGCGTTCCTACCTGGTGGGGAAGAAAGTGCCTACGGAGTAGGGATTCTCCCACCGAACGTAGAACCTACTACGCTCCGGCGTTCATTCGTAGGACGACTTAGGGCAGTTCCTTCCGATGTTGGGCGTCATAGTGGGGAACCAATCACGTTTCACGAGTAGTCCGGCGACGTTAACGAAAATATAGTTTCTCTCCCTTCGAGTCTCGATGCTGCTGCTGCCTTCTTTCTTTCTTTCTCTCTTTTATACTTTCCGTTGTTCCCCTCTCTCTCTTTTTTTTCTTTTCCATCTCTCACTCTTGCTCTATTCATCTTCCTTCCTACTTCATCGTCCTACGCGAATAGATTGCGAGAAAATGGGCGAACGTAACTCGCTATTTTCAAATATTTTTCACCGATCGTCCCGAGTATTTCCTTCCTTCCTTCTTTCCTCCTTCATCTCTTTCCACCTTCCCTGAGGATGACGATAATGGCGGAGAAAAAATGCGACGATTGTTTTCCGAGAAAGAAAGAGAAAGAATCGTAATATCGAGCTGATGATGTCTTCTAGAATTGATATCGTCTATTGGAGTAAACAGATTCTTTTAATATTGTCTTATTTAAGTGGGTACCGGAATTATGAAAGCAGATAAGGTATCGATATAATTGAAAATAGATCTCGTTAATTGATCTATATATTTACCTTTTATTTGCCCCATTTGAGCAGGATATTTTGATCTCATTTGTCGATACGTTTTTCTTCCCTTTTTCCTTTTTCTCTCTCTCTCTCTCTCTCTCTCCTTCTCTTGGTGTTTTTTTTTTTTTTATTTGATGGACCGATCATCCCTTTCTTTTGATACACTCTGTAGTCAGGTGATAGCTAGGTACCCCGCTTCGTATACCCGCATCATAGCAATTTAACTTGCTCACGTGCGAGCGGTTAATGCTCTTACGGGATTTCGAAAAGATCAGCCAGCATTACTACGCTATTAGCGTAACTAAAACCGGCTTGCTTCCATAAACCTGTACTAACATGTAGCTACTTTATTCACGGGCGGCCCATTCATGAAACTCTTAGCCAATTTTCCTCATTGACCGATTGACGCAAGTATGGGATCCACGCGACGGCACCTCAACTTACCTCAACTTGCATCTTAATGAACCGATGAAAATCATTCCACTTGTTTCTTATATCATTGGCTTGGATTATCTCGATGAGAGACATATAAATAATCAGATATATTTAGTGTCCCTGTAGCTCGGAATAATCGTACGTTATCTATAGTTAGGTATACTTTAATTTAATTAAATAGAATTAATATAATGTTTTAATCTCTCAAATAGATCAATGAAAACTAATCGAAACGGGGCGATATTTTTCTCGAAAATATTCTAAAGACTTCTTAACGTTATTTACGCGTTATCTCTCGATTATCGAGTTTTCTGACTTTTCGTATAATCGTTCGCACCTTTGCTATCTCGTATGTACAACTCGCCACACCGGTTTCAATTAGTGTTACTCAGGAGTCCAACAACGCTCGTTATACATGCTCGTCATCGGATAAAGTAAACTTTTAAAGTGCCGGATTATTGGTTCTGATATATGTCAGAGCTTGCTTAAAGTTCTTTTTTTCGTTCTCTCTCTATCTTTCTCTCTCCCTCTCTCCGTTTTATCTTGACTTTATTCTTTCAGCTCATAACAGTAATTAACGTTTCAATTTTCAACGACGATCGGGGTCTCTCGACAACATCAAATTAAACAACCATTAAAGTGAGAATAAATTTTTCAAGACTCCCATAAATATATGATATATTGATAACGATCATTTCGTTTTTCTTCATTCGATATTTACGAAAAGATTGTTAAATTCCGAGTATTATCGCTAACAGAAATATCTTTGTTACATTTTCTGCGTTATTTCTCGTCCGGCATTTGATTAAATGTTAATAATAATAACACCGACTTAAATTAATCAACGATCGATATAATCATGTTGATAGAATGAAAATGAATTAAAAAATCTCATCGATATTCCCTTCCGTCTACGTATTTATTTTATAATATTTCATTAAGCACAACATATGAATAATACCGTTGACGAATAAAGCAAAAAACAAAAAGTAACGTTAACGTCAAAAAGGAGAAATTGACAGTAATTAATTAAACGATCGAGATAATAATTAAATATATATACCTGTATTTTATTTAACTAATAAGTATCTAATTAATCTAAGATACTTTTTGTCGGGCAAAGGTAAGAATGAAAATAATAATGATCCACTTAAAACATGATCAGAACAATGATGTTAAAGAACAAGAGAAGAAGAACGTTTCGAGTATCGTTCAAACGATCTCTGTGATCTTTTCGTACCACGACTTAAAGACGATCCTCTACCTCTTTCTCTCTATTTCTTTCTTTCTCTCGTTAAACGATCGATGAGGAGCAGCACGTCCCGTACACCGCGAAAGCGCATTCGTCCGGGAGCTTAAAATGCTCCGGGTTTTATATAGAATGTAGTTCATGCTCATCATCCCGCAGATCAGCCGGCTGAGCCGTTCGACAAACTGTTCGAACAAAAAGTACTGAAAAAAAAGACAACTCGGTGCAAATAACCTTTGCTGCGTTTCATCCCTCGTCCCTTCCTCTCTCTCTCTCTTTTTCTCTCTGTTTTCACGTTGTCTCTATCTCTCTTCAACGCATACTTATGTTAGTCGCGTTGTATAAAGAGAGAGAGAGAGACATAATATATATATATATATCTCTTTCTTCGTGTTTCCATCTCCCTTCCTCATTCCTTACCCGCGTAGGGCAAGGCTCATTGATGAAGAGAGAACGGAATTTGAAACTGAGGCAAGCCGCTTACGAAGCTTTCGCGTAAATCACCGGTGAAAGTCACCGTCGAGTTACCAAGTCAATGAATTACCAACCACGACGAGCGAATACACCGAGGTCACACGCGTCTTTCATTTAATCGTGACTACTCTCTTACCC
This sequence comes from Mischocyttarus mexicanus, assembly GCA_023678845.1. Classification (NCBI taxonomy): domain Eukaryota; kingdom Metazoa; phylum Arthropoda; class Insecta; order Hymenoptera; family Vespidae; genus Mischocyttarus; species Mischocyttarus mexicanus. Next base: position 1,961,954 of record JACGTP010000019.1, on the reverse strand, counting down.
GATCGAACCAAATATCGTTTATGATTTGCTTTTAATTATTACCAATTTAATCGTCATTCATAAAGATCGCAATTAATTGAATATCAAAAAGCGTGGATATGATAGAATACACTTTTCGACAAATATCTAATCGCGTAGAATTAAATAATTAAAGAAATGATTATCTATAAATGAAACCATTAAATAATAATAATAATAATAATAATAATAATAATAATAATAATAACAATAATAATGTACATGTATAATGATAATCTTGGTAATATACATAATTAATAAGAATAATTATTATATTTAAATTTATAATAATCTATTATATATATATTATTATTAATATTGTCGTTGATAATAATTTCGGAATATTATTAATAATAATGATTATTATTAATCAAGTTTGATACGAGGTAAAATCGATATTTTTTCTATTACTAGCTCGTATATGAAAGTAAAAATAAAACGATACTATCTCGATTCGATTACGATCGACGAAAGGACGACTACCGGTCTCGAATTACCGATTCATTTTGTAGTAATACAAATTCGATCGACTACATCGACACGATTCTAACTCCATTGGAGGTATTATACGTCTGAGAAATCCTCCTTACTGCTTACCGTGACAACGAATGTCATTGATAATGATTGATCACGTTACTTTAGATGGAATCACTAAAGAGGAAGAGACAGAGACTGGAAGAGGGAGTTTGAACGAACCCGCTAGAAGTTACAATCGTACATCCAGTTTATTCTTTTCTAAGAAACTTTTGCCGGTCATCTCGAATGATATCCCTCCGGGAACTCTTCCAAACTCGCGAGAAAATTTCTTAACTCTACAGGTGTGCGACATTTTTCAAGATCGAGAGAGGAAAGATTACTTTCACGCGCGAGTTAAATTTGTTTTTGCTTTTCGATGACATGGTTATTAAACTTTTTTTTAAGAACAACAACTGTAGGTTTCACAGTTTAGATTTTAATTTTAATTTGAACAGATGATAGATACACCTAAACAGAATGTAAAACCAACTTAGAGTCTCTGTCGCGTTCAGTTGAAAAAAAATGAAGAAAAAGAAAATGTTGTATCATTTGAATATGCAATAAATCGTTCACTATTTGTTACGTACAATGAAAATAATTATCTATGTATACAAAAATCAGTCGATTGAAACGGATAACAGAATGACTTTCTCGCGTATATAATTCGATGCGTAACCAGACAATGGCGGACTCTCTCCACGTGGGCTCCCGTGGCGGGCCCAATCTAACCATCCATTCACGTAATTCTGCATCGTAATACTCGCGGGACCTAGGAAGATATCGATCTCGCGTGTGCAGTCAATAACAAGATCGACTTCCCGATGGTCACTCGTCTACATCGTCATCGCTTTACCATGAATTTTATTCACCTTGTCAAAACAGACGATGGAGTCGAGCACCTCGATCATTTTCACCTATGCGTGAGAAACGATCTATTAAAATCTACCAACAAACCATGACGAATATATCTCTAGAGTAGAAACTTACTAACTAGTTGTAAATAGAAAAATTCTAATGATACTCTAATAGTTATTTTATAAATCAAATAGGATACTTAACTATCTAATTTGTAATAATTTTCAACTATCAAATAATTGCATTTACATAAATATATCTGTAAATAATCGAATAAACAGATGAAAGTAGTCAAAAGTATCTATTTAAAATGATTCTTATTTATGCGAAACTTTATGGTATCACCTCGGTTAAACGATTTGAACTTTATTTTAACATAAAATAATATATTTTTAATCTCGACAGTCTCGTTTACGCGTGATCTATAATAAAACGTTATAATATATCTTTCATGCGACGATATCAAATGAGATTTGATCCTTCCCTACTTGTCTCCACTTGGCGTTACGCTTCAGCACACTCAATGTAATGCTCGTTTAACGCTCTCGGTCATTTTACCAACAAGTAGCAAACCTAAATACGATATATCCGATAATTTACGATACGCTATACTAGTTTTACGACTGCTAAAGAAAATGTTTATAGATCGTCAACCTGCTGGTTAAATAAATTTCGAAAAATTAATATCGCGTCATTAGATTTTCATGTCACCTGCCACAATCACATCTTCCGGAAGAAGATACACCGGAAAAGATCCAAATTCTTTATCTCTTCGCGTCTCCCCCTACATTTGTTGTCCCTAAAATCGTACCGGGACTAACGAGTTTTTGATTGGTTGTACGGCTATTGAGACGACGGTCAGCAAAGGTAGCTAGCTGTATTCAATAACTACCTGCATGTCCAATTTTTCTTCCCCTTTTTCTTCTTCTTCTTCTTCTTCTTTTTCTTCTTCCTTGTTATTGTCCGTGAAAATGATTTCGAAAGACGTGAGAATTTTCAGCTGAAACGAAATAAAGGAAAGAAATAAAATTGACGGCTATTATTATTGTCGCATTTGTTAAGAAAAAAAAAAAGAAAAGTATTGAAATACAATGTAGACGAATGATCGGTTCACGGGGTGATTGAACAAAAAAATGTCAGGTGACTCACGTAACTCGTTGTCATAAGTTGTAAAGATAAATCTGCTTCGAGATGAACTAAGTTTCCATGATCATACTTTTGTCGCGTAATTCAATAATTCACGTACAATACTATCATATATGCTTTTTGAAATACGTAGTTGCCAACTTGTACTTGGAAAATATTTCTTTCTGAAAATGATACAAAAAAATTAAAGTTATTATTTTAGAATTCATTATTAAAAGGACAAATCCATCGTATAAAATAATTCAAGCGAATTGTCGTAGCAATCGTTTCCTTTTTAGGTCCTCAGCTTTTTAATATTATCTTTGAAGTATCGTAGAAGCATCAGACCTCCTGGATCGTTCAGGACGAACAAAAAAAGAAAGAGAAAAAGATCTGTTGTACCGACCTCGACCAGTCGAGATTTCCCTAGGGAATATTGCTCTGAAGTATGGGGCTGCTGAGAGATAGAGAGAGAGAGAGAGGAGGGGGGAGGGAGCTTCGGCTGTTAGCGATCACAAATAGGCTATTACGCGGCCATTAATAGAGTACAGCCACGAAGCATGCACCATGCGAAACACGAATCGCCTGATACCAGACTTCCATCAAGCTGAATTCGCTCTCTCTCTCTCTCTCTCTCGTTGTAAATACGTGTATTCACGCATGCATGTACTCTCTTTCCACAGCAGTGGCCAAGCACGATGGTATAGGGTTTCCATGAGCCCTAGAGACCAGTAACCCGAGATTCACTTTATGCGTAAGGTTCCGCATTGTGCATACGCCAGGCACACGCATTCAGTACGCAACGTTTCGAATTTGATAGCTGTTCGATCTTAACAGTCGTTATTTCTTATTTACTTATATTACTTTTTCTTAATTATTCATCGTATATTTATTTATTATTTTTCAATCATCCGGACTTTACGTTAATTTTTTGTATAACGACTGATTGAATATTTAAACGGTGCTTTATGTTATCTTAAAAATATAACGATCAATTAAATGACTTCTTCGTAAAATAACTTCTTCTTCAACAGATTTTGTTTTCTTTTCACAAGTCTAATCAACTTAAAAGTTTAACGGCATTGAAACGTCAAAAAGAGCAACGAATGAGAAAGTGATCTTTGGTAATAAGCATAAGCCAGCCTAATCGAATAGAGTCTGTGACGGAGTGGCAGGGCACGTGCCGGTGGAACGTCGAGTAACAAAACTCCAGCTCGTAGTTAGTTCCTAGTTGGTCGGTCAACATCAACGCCTCGAATGTTTGACCTACCCCTTAGGCGTTGATTCTCTCTCTTTCTCTCTCATGATCGTGCACGCGTGTGCTACTCTTTTCCACCCTCTTACAACTCAACAGGGTACTCGATAAATTAAACATATAGGTATACCTACATCGATGCGTAATTTTACCAATAAATATTTCTTTTATCTCAACTTAATCCTCATTAACACACACATCAATAAATTAATAATTATATAATACCATTGAACTTAAAACGGGAAATGTTTATAAAATAAAATCTCCGGAAGAATTAATTAGTTTCAGTAAATAAACAAAATAAGAAATATCAATTTATTTGCCTAGTTAAAATCGGTCACGATTTTCACGTCATCGGAAATTCTTTCGGCGATTTCTCGTTAAAAGGCTTTAGTAGGAGATCGTTGCCTTTAACGTCAGGTGTTTCAGATAATTATGCGAAAGTTCGTGCGACAGGCTGAACTTTCCTGAAGGTAGCTGATCCTATCGCGTGTGAAAGAGAAGACAACGGGAACATCGGTACCGGTGATGAATTAACTTAAAAGAAAATCGAGCTATTGTTAAAGTTCATTGATACAAAAAAAAAAAAATAGCATATCGCTTAATTTAACGTTCGATGGTAAAACCAATTAGCGAGATATTACTTAAAAATAAATACCCGTTTATCTCTCGAAGTTTATCGGAGCGATAATAAACAACGTAAACATCGATGCAAATACAACCGACATAAACATACGGATGGGTATATACGTAGAAACATATAATAGAATAATCGGTAACAGTATTCAGAAATATCCAGAAAGCAGCACGTGGCGCTCATTAGGATCGATTAGCTCCTCGATCCTCGAGATGTTTGCTTTGCTTTGCTCGACGAACTTAGTGATGTTGAATTTCTGAGAAACGTTGAATCGAATAGTAGAACCGATAGGATAGACGGACAGACGTACGGACGGATGGATAGACGGATACGCAAGAGTATAGTAGTAGAATGGATAGGAAGAGGAAGGAGGATGAGGAAGAGGAGGATGAAAGAGGATGCCTGAGTGGGTGGGTGGTTGGTTGGTTGCTTGGTTGGTTGCTTGCTTGCTTGGTTGGTTACTTGCTTGCTTGCTTCCTAGCTAGCTACGAAGGGTAGCAATCGGGTGGTGTAGAAACGAGGGTGGCCGAATGTATAGGAAGAGGAAGAAGAGGAGAAGAGGTGGAATGAGAAAGATAGATAGATGTATAGAAAGAGTGAGAGAGTGAGAGAGAGAGAGAAAGAGAGAGAGAGAAAGAGGAGTTGGGAGGGTTGAACAGGGAGTCGAACGGGGGGTTGTAAGCGGCTTACGTCCGCCGAGCAGAGAGCGACTCCTCGCTAATTATTTATAGGACCCTCTCTGGGCTCTCTTCTCGTGCACGGTAGATCCTTCCTAGAGAGGAGTTCTCTTCTCTTTTCTCCTCTCTCTCTTTCTCTCGCGAGCACGCTCTCTCCCTCATTCTCCTTTCATCTTAACATCCTTCTCCTCCAACATTTTCTTTCCATCTCTATCTCTCTCTCTCTCCCTCTCTCTTTTCATCTCAACATCCTTCTCCATTCTCTTTCTTTCTTTCTTTCTTTTCTTTTATTTTTTGTATCCTTTTTCCTTCCTCCCTTCTTTTTCTTCTTCTTTCTACCTCCGTTGAACATGAAAGTTATAACTGCGAACGGTTGCTACCGTGCTAGCACACTGTCCTTCTTTCTTTCCTTCCGTCCTTCCTTCCTTCCTTCCTTGCTTCCCTTTCGGATCTTTAAAATGGAAAAGCTGCGTCTCCTTGAAAGAAAAAGATAAACTTTTAACGGACTGAGATGGAGCTTTCGCGGATGACTCATAGGTAATGAAACTCTTCTCAGAGAATATTGAAATGTTTCAAGGGAGAATTTAGATTGTTTTAATAATAATGTTTCTTTTATTTATTTATTTATTTGTTTGTTTATTTATTTATATACGTTTGTGGTCGTAGAAGAAATTGACTCTGTAAACTGGTTTTTCTTTCGCTTTTTCTTTCTTTATTTATTTATTTCCTTTCTTTCTTTCTTTCTCTCTCATAATACTTCACGTAGGAATATACACACATACACACATATATGCGTCTTCCCCTCGACGGAAACCGACGGTCCATTTTTTAGGATTACCTGCGGACGCTTCTCGTGGCTTTGCACGAGAAAAGTAGACGATAGAGGGTGGACGATAAAGTAAGAGAGAGAGAGAGAAAGTAGGAACGTGCGTGGTAGAGAGACCAAAACCCAAAAGCAGAAGGGGGTTTTTACTGGAGCCTATACGTGAAACAGCTAGTGGAAAGAGAATGTTTGGACAGAGGGAGCTTAACAATGCATTCGCGCCCCCTTGACTTCCTGGCGGAGCTTCTGATCTTCCTGACGGACCTCGTCGACTACCTCCTGGACGTCGAGAAAAATTGGGTCGCTCGTTTATTATCTATCTCTTTTTCTTTTTCTTATTTTCTCCTATCTTCTTTCTTTCTTTCTTTCTTACTTCGTTTTTTCTCTTTACCTTTCTTTTTTTTTTTATTTTTTGTCTTCTTCACTTTTTATTCCAGGATGAAAGCGCTTTTATTATTCTCTCTCTTTCTCTCTGGTTCACTCTTTCAAAATTGATCAGGACGTTTCCGTACGATCGATGACGCGAAGATACGGAAAGAGGAGTCGCCGTTTGAAAGGAAATTTTAAAAGGAAAAGAAAAAAGTCAAAGAGAGGGAAGACGTTCGTTCGTTCGTTCGTTCGTTCGTTCTTGGAATCTCGAAGCCCTGTCGTGGACGTTCTTCACCTAATCCCACCCACCGCCATCATGAAGCTCGTCCCGAAGGTAATATTCCCAATTTTTTTTTTTACTCGTCCCTTTTTCTTACCTACTTCTTTTTTTTTATTATTATTTTTTTTTTCTTCTTCTCTATTCGCTGATATCTGTTCCGAGAGGGTAACCAACGTAAAAACGTCGATTCTTATTTTATTACAACGAATCTACTCGATTGTTAATTTGGTGTAAAAAACAAAAATCTATAAATCATTGTAATTCGTTCGTTAGAATCATTCCAGTAGCGTATTTAAAAAGAACTAGGAGAATCAGCGATTTAATCTTCGATATTTGGTAGATGATCTCAGCAAACGGTCTCTCTCACTCTCTTTCTCTCTAATTATCGCTGAATATCGGTGAGAATTTGATAAAAGTTTGAGTTGCGTGTGCACGAGTTCGGGCTAAGCAAGGGACCGCAATTGAACGAAAGGGAAAAAAGATCAAAGCTAGGAACGTTTCGTTGCTCACAAACTCGGTTCTTCTACAATCGAATTTGAATCAAGTGAAATAAAAAGAGAAAGAGAGAGAGAGAGAGAGAGATAGAAAGAATGATTCGATTTACTCGCGAGTTTAAAACTGCCGCTTATAGAGTATTAAACGATCCTCTGTTAAAGTGGGAAGGAGAAATCGAGTTAGGAAAACGAGAAACTGTCCTCTTTGATCCACCGTCCAATATCGAACTAACTTCTTATTCTTATTCTTCTTCGTTCGCTCTTCCATATCTTCTCCCTCTCACAGTTTTGGAAACAACGCTAATCAAAGATTTTCGATTTAATTGAGAAATATACATTTTCATTTATCAAAAGTTCTTTTTTTTTGTCATCGAGTTGATTTCAGTAATCGATAAATTTAGTCCTTTAATTTTAATTAATTAAATATATTTACAAATATTTTGCCTACAATAAAACAGTTTTATTGCACGTTAAATGTATCGAATATAAAAATAATAATAATATAAAATGTGTAATAATTACAATTATAATAATTTACTTTATCAACGACTATAATTTCAATTGAATTCGTTTGTTCTTTACGATGAAATTTGTACAAGTTATTTCATAACTAACGATTAATAATTATTTTGCCACTCGTTCGTATTATAACGAACGAATCGTTACACCTGCAATATTATCGTCGTTATCTTTTTAGAAGTATCAACGAATGACCACACTAGTTGAATTGGAAACGTCGATGTCTCACATTTAATCCTACCCTTAATCGGAGACTGAATTATAATGTTGGCATCATTAGCGCCTCGATTCGGTATGTTGCGGCTTAACCGCAAATTTGCAGATATTTTCGCGTTCATTATTCATGGTTAACGAGTACGAGTATACGTTACTCGTTCGTTCAGAGGACGCAGGTGAAAAGTGTAATGAACGTAAACAGTCGAATACGTCGGACGGACGTTGTTCTCACCTGGGTCCAAACTGTACGCGAGCGGCGGGACACTTGAGAAAAAAGAATTTGAAAAATTATCAAAAGTAACAAAGGAAACAAAAAGAGAAGCAAAAAGAAATAAATAAAGATAGAAGGATAGATGTATGTGTATATATATATCGATATATCATATAATCGTATGTCATGATCGATCTTTGGCACGATTAAACGACAAGATTTATAACTTTGTCGTTATGCTCGAAGTATACGAGTAATAAATAGTAATCTAGCTAATCGTCGAGAAAGATCGTAAATTTATATATATATATATATATCACTCTCTCTTTGTCTCTCTCATGGAAGAGAATGGACGTATAAAAGAGAAAGAAATAAAGAAAGAGAAAGAGTGTCAGACTAAATAATTATATAGTATCCTGACAGGTATCTAGACTTTATCGCGATTATGTCATCGACTTGTCGGTCTTTGTAGATTGATAGTTTATAGATATCTCAATCAAAAAAAAACCCCCTAAATCATACGATGAAAATCTCATGATACAAAGGATCCTTCGATATATTTCACAAATTATTGCGATAAGTGGAAAAACATGAAACTAGTTGCAATGCTTTATTCGTTCTAAAATGCATCTTGAAAGAGGATAACAGAGAGTGTGAGAGAGAGAGATGGCGGTAGGGTTTTCAAGAAAGTCTTGGTTTGTGTGTTTGGGGGTGGAAAGCAAAGGTAAAGGGGGGTCGGAGACATAATACAAGTATTAAGTATTGCTAAAGCTTTCGAAGGCAAAGGGAACTACTTGCAGGAAAGGGGTTGGGAGACAAAGAGACATCAGAAGAGAGAGAGAGAGAGAGAGAGAGAACCGTTTGCAAGGATAGGTAGGTAAGTCGGGGCTTAGCCCGGTGACACAGTGAGCGGAAGCAAGCCATGGAGCTTAATGCCGGCTCCGAGTTGTTATAATGGGATCCGGCTAAACGCAAGCCGATTTTAACTCTTCGCCGCAATACTCGGCCAAGTTCAAGGTCATTGTCTTATCCGAAAGTGAACGGACTAATGGACAAATTCACCTCTTCGTCTTCGTCTTCGTCTTCGAAAGAATTCCAAAATTCGTTTAAAACCACCTCCACCGGGATAAATCTTCTTCTCTATTCGACCACGTTCAAACCAATTCGATAAATCGCAGCACCTGTTGAACCTACCTTCCTTCTCGATCCACCTAAACGATACCATACCGATTTATTATCTTATTGTTATTCATCTTATGAGTTTTTAGTTTCGATGTACCAAACAATTGACCTTTGATCGTTCATTTCCCTAAAGAGAAAAAACCTATCGATAAATGGTCCCTTTCAGTCTCTCTCTCTTTCTTTCTTTAATAAAAATCCCTGTTTCTTTTAACTCAAAAGAAAGTCAGAGAGAAAGGATTTGATATACTATGATGCGAAAGGGGTCATCAAAGGATTCGTCGCTACCAGCCGATTTGTTATAGCTCGTTAATTTGATGAGTTAGAAAGGACGTTGGGATTAATCCGTCAAAAGGTAGACAGGTAGTAGTACGCGATCCGTCCAATTAGCCAAACGTGCTCGGACTCTCCTCTCGTTTTCAGCTGCATGGGGATCCTTTGTTACGATGTTTAGACCATTTAGATGACTATATACACATACATATACATATCCATGTATATATGTATATTATAAATACGCTTTGCTCTTGGTACTACACACCATAGGATTCGCTCTTAAGCGTACCCACCTACCACAGCATCCGGTACACCTGTGATCCTTTAATGAGCCGTTATGAAAGCCACTGCCAAAGCTGATGATAAAGCTTTCCCTGCATCTTGTCTTATCGACTTGGATCATCTCTTAAAGATAATCTCTCCCTTTTCTCTCTTCCCCCTTTCTCCACAATATCTCATGCTTTTATCTATATTATAATTGGTCGTATTACATCGCTTATTATCTTTATTTATATTCCTATCTTTTTGTAGTATTTTATGTTTCTTTTTGTTTAGTCATACGTTAAGGTAAATCCTGTTGGGGTGATAAATTGTCTATCTTCGAGCTTGACCACCAACTTGTAATTAATATCACGAACGGTGTCATCCGATCGATAACTTGGTGAGTACGTTAAAATAATGGAGAATCTGGTGGTTTGCGTTGTAACGTTAGTTAATACCAGATGCATTAACAGAATTGCACCCGGAGGCTGCTGTTATGGGGTTTCTGGCAAACGCATCAATGTGATTAATAGAGAGACGGGTATTGCAATTACCACCGTAGAATTCTTCTATGTGCAATACAAGTATCGAAACGTGTATATTTTTTGCCTTTTTTTTTTTTCTTTTTTTTTATTTCGGTTTTCCGTTCAAAGGTCAGATAATCAACAAAGTGAACGAGGCGCGAAAATGTTTGTTCTTTCTCTCTACGGTTCTATGATATAATACGAGTACACAACTTTTTTTTCGTTTTTATTTCTCTCTTCTATGTTTTTTTCTCTCCTATATAGAAGTATATTGATATTTTGTATTTGTTTTGTTTGATTAAACAAAAACTTGCACTTACCGTCGATCGATCCAATCTCGATTGAACAATATTTCCCTACCAAAACAGTGGACCGCTTTAATGAGATTACCAGAAAATAATGTATTATCAATATTTTGTTTTTTTATTATTATTATTATTATTATTATTTATTAATATTATTATTATTATTATTTTTAATATTATTATTATTTTTTATTTTTTTTTTTGTTTTTTTTTTTATCTTTTTTGTATGAAGACTTTTTTTGCATTGCTTGCTTCTTACATCATAATACAACAACCACTTATACTTTACAGTCAAACTACGTGTCAATTTATCAATTTATGTACATTGGAGTATTTCTAGGATTACCTTTTTTAATAGTTATCAGTAATAATAATAATCATTATTATAGATTTCTTGTTCTCTTATCTTTACGATAACAACTATAATTGTTATTTCTTATCATTAAGATTATTATAATTATTATTCTTATACAGAACAGCACGGTGCTCGTTACGCGTGCTTTCTCCTTTTTTATTTTCTTTTCGTTAACACTTTTAACTTATCATTAACATTAAACAATATTGTTTTATTTTCTTATTCTATCATTTACTTAACTAAATTATTTACTCGTATAACTAACCGTGTATCACCGCATACATCTATAACATTTCATTCAAGATCCCATTATAATCATGATATACCTAAACTAAAAGTCTCTTGTCACATAGATTAACTTTTCGTTTTCTTGAATATATCACACAATCTCTTGTTATTTCTCGTTAACTAACCAAATCTCGTTCTTTTTTCCACATCTAAGCAATATTTTGACATTATATTAAATCTTAAAATCTAATTGGAAATTGTAATCAGTTCATCGTACAATCCCGATTTCGTAATTTCTTGATTTTTTTTTTCTATTTTTTTTTTCCTTTTTTTTTTTTTTTTATTTCTATTTACAAATATCTTCAACTTATCAAATAGACAGACACTTCTTTTGATATGAATAATTGGAAATATAGAAATGTTCGTTAATTGCAATGACGAAGGGACCCATAGATCCGATAATAATATCTATAAGAATAAAAACGGCAGTGCTAGGAAAAAGGATGGTGCGCGGCGCGCCGTCAAAAGCGAGAAATTCTACAAATTACAAGCGACATATTCGCATCCACATCATCGATACGTAAATACATTAATCGAGTTAATTATGTTCAATTGCGAAGCATGAATATTTACATTTTTCAACCTTGATTTTTTTTGTTCTTCCTTTTTTTTTCTTTTTAAAAAATATTCAACATATTGCCAACGAAATAATTAAAAATTATAATCTTTATTCGACACTCATATATATATATAATATTATCTTTCCTTTTCTTTTAATTTCAATCACGTTTCGATATTTCATTGACTAGAATTTCTCATCGGATGTAAAATAAGATGTTAAACAAATCGGTACAATTGTTATAATTCTTCATATCTAACTGAAATTTCTACTAATTCTTATCGACTACTTTTTCTTTACATCAACAATTACATTAACCCTTTGAGCTCTAAGGACGTATATATGCGTCTGGTGAAAACCATTGGTGTGGACTGAGGACGCATGTATGTATCCGGCAAAAACCATTGATGTGGACTAAGGATGCATATATACGTCTGCTGTCGATTTTTTCGATCATCTACACAAAAGTATTGCAATTACTTTAAAAAAAAAAACAAAAGAGTCCAGTCTAACGAAAAAGTATTCCGTCCACAGCGATCGTCAACGCTAACCGCACGTCGTCCGTACGAACTGTGTAGGCTGCGAGTCGTCAGAGCTCAAAGGGTTAAGGAACAATTTTAAATCAATTTTTTGTAAAAAAGAAAAAAAAAAACATCTATCAATTGCTTTTGTTATCTTGAATTTTTCATGCTTCGTATATTAACTTTTTCAAGTTTTCTCTTTTAGCATAATTTGTTAAAGCGTTCTGTTCACTTATTATTTTGATTTAACTAACTCGATGCATGTATTGTTTTGTTATAATTTTTGGACAAAAATTGTAAATAGCAAAATTACCGTTTTATGGATTCCTATGTGCTCGTAATTCACTTGTCCAAATAGGTTGGAATTAAAAATTCGTTAATCAATTTTTCGTTTTAACTATTTTCTGATAGAGATATTAAATTAACTAATAAACTGGAGATTTTATCAGTTAACTAAATATCATCTGGTTTTGTTAATTTATTCTATTGTTTAATTTTATTTGATTTACGTTACTGTGTAAATGCAGGGAATCCGAAAAGTCACTTTAACGAACAATCAAAAGTTTGAAATTTATTGTTGGCAGATGTTTCGGAGTTGGTTTATACTCTTTAACAATCCTGTCACAATAGAATTTTGTCTTCAAATGAAAAAGAAACAAAATATTAGAAAAATATTGTAATCTCATAATAGATTAATTGTAATAGAAACTAACCTATTAATGGAATTGCAATGATTTATCTTTCTTTATTTTTATTTTCTCTCTTCTTCGTTATTTTTTGTACGTTTTGAATGACTTTCGAACACCGTATCAACTATTTCGAATCTCATAACAAATGAATAAAATTTTTAATTTCAACCTATTATTTACGCGATCTAATGGGTAATCATAGATAATTTTTTGACAATTTAAAATAAATGAAAAGTAAAATGTAATAAAAAATTTACCTAATTTTTTGTTTTTTTATAAAACAAAAATAACGTCGTGAAACGTCTTTGAAAACATGTTTAATGTTTTATCTTTACTGTTCTTTGTTTTCTTCTCTTTCTTATTATTTAAAAAAAAAAACACACACAAAATCAGTTACGAAAATTCAACTCTTTCGTCTATTGTTAAATATATGTTTTGCGAATTATAAAAAAATAAATAAAACCAAAACTCTTGATGCAACTTTTATGAAACTAAAAACAAACTGAAATAGGAAGTAAGTCAAACAGCTAGTACACGTGAAAAATAGCATTATTCGAAGCCTCTGAACTATGCTATGTTATCGATCAGTACGAAGCCGTTTCACGTTAATTTCTGTAAAA
>JACGTP010000019.1:1934061-1948204 GCA_023678845.1 Mischocyttarus mexicanus | reverse complement strand
AAAAGTAAAATGTAATAAAAAATTTACCTAATTTTTTGTTTTTTTATAAAACAAAAATAACGTCGTGAAACGTCTTTGAAAACATGTTTAATGTTTTATCTTTACTGTTCTTTGTTTTCTTCTCTTTCTTATTATTTAAAAAAAAAAACACACACAAAATCAGTTACGAAAATTCAACTCTTTCGTCTATTGTTAAATATATGTTTTGCGAATTATAAAAAAATAAATAAAACCAAAACTCTTGATGCAACTTTTATGAAACTAAAAACAAACTGAAATAGGAAGTAAGTCAAACAGCTAGTACACGTGAAAAATAGCATTATTCGAAGCCTCTGAACTATGCTATGTTATCGATCAGTACGAAGCCGTTTCACGTTAATTTCTGTAAAACAGTATTCAGAGTTCATAAATGTTATTAGGAACTATGAAATAACTGAGTTAAAAACAGAAACGAACAAAGGTTTTTCGATTAAATTAAAAATTGAAGAAACTGAAAGAGTTGAAAAAGAGAAAAAGCACAAGAGGGAGTAGGATCCGATTGCAAGTAAAATTAGAATGAAATGTGGAAAAAGCTGAACGAGATCCAAGCAACTTGTAATAGTTGTTAAAATTTGACGAAAGTGTAAAATAATCTGAAGCTGATGATAAAAAGGGATTGAAGAATTTTAGAAACTATCGTACGAGGGGCAGACCACTCAAACCCGCGAAAAACAAAGAACAATAAAGAAACTGGTTTTAAATATAAATTTTTTTTTTTTCTTTCTTTTTTTTTTTGAATTTTTTTCGTTTTTTTTTATCGAAGAAGAGATAGATCTTCTCCTAATTTTTGAATAAGAAATATGAAAGAAATGATAAATACTAAAAATCATCGTAGATCGATTATCCAACAAAATATTGTCGAATTAATTGTCATCGGAGGAGTCGAGGCTACCGTTGATTTCGTGACAAATAGGTACATTATTAATACGCCAATGATATGGTGAAGACAAAGATGATGCCGTTAATGAATTAGGAACGCTCCCGATAATTTCTTGTCCACGATGAAAGATCCCTGAGGACCTAGTGGAGCGCTATACTATCGGTGAATATTTAGGATCCGGTAGAACGTAACCTTCATTCTCAGCATCACCGTTAGCATTGGTCATTTCATTATTGCTGCTCTGGGTAGAAGGTTGTTGATGTTGGGTATGCTGCGTATGCTGCTGGGAATGCTGCGGCGTATGCTGCTGGGTAAGTTGTTGAGTATGTTGCTGAGGATGTTGTGTATGCTGTTGGGGATGGTGTTGGGGATGCTGCTGATGCTGAGGATGATGCTGAGGATGCTGCTGAGTGGTTAGATGAGATAACGGTGAGCTAACAGCCACATTATGGTGATACTGTGCATGATGATAGTTACCCTGAGGACTGGGATGCATGTGCGATATTTGAGTTTGATAATAATCGCTGGTAGTGTACGCATTCGAGTAGGCATTGTAAGTCTGCGCTGGATAAACCGGATTCGGATTCACGGATGCAGGCGTAGCAGAACTCCACGCAAAACTATAATCAGTATGGTGTATTTGGTTTATCGGTAGAGGATAGGCCGATGGTGGAAGTTGACTCGAGCCAGGTGTCAGGGGAGGAGAAGGCGTCGTAAGAGCACTATTAGCACCACTGCCCCCGGTCGGAGTCAGACCGAGTCGAGGATAAGAAGAGCTCGTCGGTAACAAAGGTGAGTTAGAGTTTGGAGCTTCTCGTCCACGTGGCGGGGAAACGGGCGAGGAACGTCGGCTGGGTTGCCTGGACGAGCTTGTCGTCGCCACCATTTTACCATTTTGATTTACATTGTTTTGCGATTGATTGCCCCTCGGCGAGGAGCCCTTGGGTGAATTTTGTTGTTGCTGCTGCTGTTGTTGCTGTTGCTGCTGCTGTTGCTGCATTTGTTGTCTACATTTCGCTCGACGATTTTTGAACCATACCTGCAAAATAGAGTAAGAAAAGAAAGCTTTTTTTTAAAAGAGTTCCAAAAGAAAAGACATCCAAGGAGATTGGAAGAGGATTCTCCTCTCTTTGAAAAGGAGCCTCTTTTCTTCATAGGGTAGACAGAGAATGATTTCGTAGCAAGAAAAGAAGGTGGAAACGTGCTTGGAACGTTTCGTAGTTGGTGAACGCGAGGGTAGTCGACGAATGGGGAGTTAATCGGCGCAATGGGAAAGTAATCGCGGGCGGACGGGCGTAACATTTCATTAAATCGCAACAATAACAGGGATTCGTGAAGGGGAGGGGGGCCCAGCAGCTCTCTGTTGTCCTCCACATGTATCTCTCTCTCTCTCTCTCTCTCTATTTCTCTCTCTTTCTTTCATTCTTATACTAACTCGCGTAGGAGCATCATCCCCTGGGATCTTTCGTCGTTTGCTAGCACGCATGCGCGAATCAAAGCCTGAATCGTGCGAGCAAGGGGTGTTTTCAACCCCCGTGGCGAGATCGAATGGTTCTAGATATGTACACCTATCTCCTTCAATGTACGCTCTCACAACGTGTGTATGTATATGTGTGACGTAACTACTACGACAACAAACAAACCGAGTACGTGTATGTCTTCGGAAAAGTATACTCCCGTCGACCAGGAACGATCCTCGAAAGTGGGGTTGGTTTCAGAATTGGTAAGAGAGAAATAGAGGGTAGGTGGGACAAAAAGCATCCTCTAGCAGGCCGCAAATTCTGTCTATCTCTCTCCTTTTCTGTCGCGTCTCGCCGTGGCCTGTTCTCTAATCCTAACACACAATGTGGCTAGGGGTGCGATCCTATGAATCTATGCCCGTGCCTTTAAAAACAGGACCCGTCATTATTGTTGTTATTATCGACGTTAGTGTAACAGTTGTTCTACCAACTATATACAGGATTTTAAACGTACCAACTAACTTCAATAAAATTAGGTCGATTTGCGAGAAATTAAGTTTATTGATAAAAATGTAAAAAACAAGAAGAAATGTTTGACGAATTGCACGAATTCTTCAATTTTTACTTTTTCTCGAGAAGTTTATGACTGATCTTTCGATGAGTTTACGACTGTCAAACTTGGGGAAAAATGATCGCGCCTTTCAAAGTGAAAAGAGTCAAAGGGTCGAAAAAGGGGATACGGTGCAAAAGAGAGAAAGAAAGAGAAAGGCATTATCGGTCTATGTTTGCACAACGACACCCCCTTTCCAGAAGCTAGCTACCCCAACAAGCAACGGAAGGAGCAACGGTGGCATCCGGAGGAGAGCCTGGAGCAACGATCGCACCGCACGACACGCACCATCATCGTTTGCGTTCTCTACATCTCTCTTTGTCTACTCAAATATGCGCGTGTGTGTGTGTGCGTGAGTATTTGCGTGTGTACTCGCTCATCCACGTCCGAGGTGCAAATTGCACCACCATCTGGTTTATATCCAACGCGAAGGAAAACCAACGAACCGACCGACCCCATACGACTACGGGGGTCAAGCAACGACGACAACCGAGAAAGAGAGAGAGAGAGAGAGGGAAGGGGGACGCAGCTGCGTTAACACTCTGTTATGACAAATATATTTTCTTATTTGCACTTTTAATACCAACACCGATTGAAATCGCCTACACGTATTATGCGATGGATCATTTCCTTTCCCTCCCATGTATTTTCATCTCTGACATTTGCGATCATCTTTCATACAATTTTACGAATTAATTGAAAACATTAAAAACGAATTAACAAAATATTTGGAAGAAGAGCAGTGACGTTCTTTATGCAGCTGCAAACCTTTCTTTCTCTCGTTCTCTTTTTTTGTTGTTGATTTCTTTTTATCCGTTCTGAGAGGAAGATTGAAATAAATAAAAAAACGTTGAAAAGGAAGAGAGAAAGAGAGAGAGAGATAGAAAAAGAATGAAAATGGAGGAACAGGGGTTATAATCTAGGAACAAATCAAACTATGCTTCGCACATCGTATCCTTTTCTATATTCCCTATACATCAGTTGTAGTAGTAGTAGTAGTAGCAACTATTCGAGTTGCATCAAAAAACCCTCCCCCACTGAGATCGAAAACTTTTAGAGACCCCTCCCATACGTGGATATTATTGGTACACGCCTAGAAAAGGTGATCATACTGTCTACGTTTCGTGTATGCCTATACGCCAACAAATTCTCCCCCTCCCACCTCTCTCTCTCTCTCTCTATGTTTCTCTACGTACAACCGCGTGTTTCACGTACATATGTACAATACGTGCGAGTTGTCCCTTTTCGATCGGGAGCCCTCCATTCACGGGGGCTTAACTTCGCGTCGCGTGGAAACTAGCTCACCCGAATTTCCACGCTATGCGATATGTGTGTGCATGTGCATGTGCATGTGCGCGCGTGTGTTTCTGCTTTTGTCCTATCTCTATCCTCACGATATGGCGGCGACTAGAAACGTACTTACTCTCTCTCTCTCTTTCTCTATGAAAAATTTTGTCTATCACAAAGAGATTTGTCATTTTCATCGATAATTATTTATTTAGAAATATATTTCCGAATTTGAAGCTAATTACGATACGAATCGAATTAATTTGAATTATTTTAATAATAAACAAAAACTTCATTTGTTTCGAAATAAAATGTAGAAGTTGTATTATAGATTAAAATAAGGTAGATTTTAATAGCGGCAATTAATAAAACTTCCCGTCGTGATTTCTATTGGAAAGTCGATGTAAGTCGATCTGTTAGCACCCCGTCGTGGAATGGAGATGTTACGAGGACCGCAATAAAAGCGTCAACGAGCCTCTTTGGCATAGCTGTCAATGCGTAGTAATGCCTTACTCTACTTTAGGACAATGGCGAAATGGAAGAACGTGGGACGCGACACCGCATTGTGTAAATACCTTAAATCTCGTCTGTGCTTGCCGGAGCACGCAGTGTTCTTCACCATTTCTTTTTTTCTATTCTTTTTCGCGTAGACACCCTCTCTTCTGGCTACGATTTCTCTCTCTCTCTCTCTCTCTCCTTGTCTCTTTTATTTCGTCCCGATCATTTGATTGCTTGCTTACATTTCGCGTACACTTTGACGGGAATAACTTTCTTCGCAGGAAGAAAAATTCAATTAACAGGAATTTTGGTTTCATCTAACGGAAAGAATTTGGTAAGAGATTCCGTTTATTCGTCGAAAACCAAAATTACGTCCGTCCGATAAATACAAAAATATTCAATATAATTACCTGTACTCTGGATTCGGGTAAGCTGATCTTAACAGCGACTTCCTCCCTCATGAAAATATCCGGATATCTTGTTTTAGAAAAGAGACCTTCTAACACGTCCAATTGGGACCGCGTGAAAGTCGTTCTCTCGCGTCGTTGCTTACGTTGATTCATGCCTGAAATGCAGAAAAATAAAGAAACCAAGATTATTATCAAATAGATCGTTGCCTAAAACCTATGTTTCCTTAAATCAAGCGTTACATTTAGGTATTCCTACAACGATGCAGGTTCAACATTAAATCAAAATGGTGGAAAGTATTTTGGATAGAAGAACGAATCGATGAATTTCGTGGATAAGAAGGAATAAAGAAAAAGGAAAAAAGAGAGAAAAGAGAAACGATCATCGACGTCTCGTTGGACGTTGCTACAGGGAGAAACACAGATAGAAACACAGAGAAAGAAAGAGAGAGAGAGAGAGATGAAGGAAAAGGGGACGACATTTGTGGGGTGTGAGAGCGTTGCGAGGCCGCGATAGCGTAATTTTGAACAGCATCCTCCCTCCCTCCCTCCAAGCGGGCGTTCTGCTCTCTCTTCCCTTCCCTTCCCGCTATGCCTTCCTTGTGCCATCGAGCCTCGCTTGGCTCGTTTCGGGACCCACGTAATCCGCTTACGAGGGGGTCACCGGGGGGAGAGAGAAGAGTAAAGGGGGCCTGCCGGGGTGGTGGAACGTCGGCTACGAGGGGGTACACCCTTGTTCTCTCTTTCTCTTTCTCTTTCTCTCGCCACGGTATACACAGCCATCGAGGAGAAAGAGAAAACCAAAGTCGCGACCATTTCTCTCTCTTTCTTTTTTCTCCAGCTGCCTCGACGATGACGACGAGGACGACGAGGACTAGAGAGAACATCTATGGACAACAACATGGATGCCGCAGTCAAAGAATACACAACAACAAAAAAAAAACAATAAACATCTGATGTCGTCGAGTTTGATCGTAAAGTTCAGTTGAGTTTTTATCTGGTAGACTTCTAAAGTTAACACACACAGACACATACACACACACGCCCGCTCGTATACATTCTCTTTCTCTTTTTCTCTTGGTTAATGTACTTTTTGATCAATTCCTTAGTTTAAAAGGATTTGTTATAAGATTTATTTAAAAATGATATTGCGAGAGGAATAAATTATTGAGTAATAACGTCGATTCCATTAGGATGGTATCACGAAAGTATGAAGAATGATCGGTCCTTGTAAAAAGCATTGTTTGCTCGTTCCAGTATTCGAAATGTCTGTAGGATGAATGTAACGTATTGGTGGGTACTTTTGACCGATGATGACGAGAGGAAGTAAAAGAGAAAGAGAGAGAGAGAGAGAGAGAGAGAGAGAGAGAGAGGAGAAAAAAAGGAGAACGATGACGATGCCTACGTGGTATCGGCTAATGAACTGGTCGAGTGGGCCTAACATTTGGTTACCGAACGAGATCTAACGAGTAGATTGCGCCGGTCACAATGTACAAATTCCACGGGTGCTGGCTCGGCTACCGTCGTCGTTGCTCGTCACGAAAGCGACACGCCTGCGATCCTTTCGGATCTATGATTTCTATCTTGCGGTGCTTGTACCAACCAAGATCCTCTATAGCGAAGAAGGGAGGAGAAACGAGGAAACAGCATGAAAGGAAAGGAAAGAACGAGCGAGTGAGAGGAAGGAAGATGAACGAAAAGGAAAAGAGGATGCTTGATTGTCAAGTGGGCGTTGGCTGCTACCGTTGACGATGGTCTTTGCCAGGCTATAAGTTGAACTCCCTTTTGCGAATGACGACTCCTTCTTATCCTCGTTCGAAAACAATAGAATTCTGATTATGGTCTTTCGTCGTGGCAAACAGTAGGACCGATTAGAATGTCCTTAGTTTTCAAAGAACTCATTCGTCAATTCAGATCGCGTCGACCTTAATCACGGATCATGTTTGAAAGTTAAAAACAAAGAGAGAGAGAGAGAGAGAGAGAGAGAGAATGTAAAGGGATTCGCTTCGCTTGGGATATAAATGGTATAAATCGAATCGACGTCGATAAAAGAGTTCCGAGGACGATTTCGTTGGAAAGAGATACGAGCTTGCTAAGCAA
Organism: Mischocyttarus mexicanus; assembly: GCA_023678845.1. Taxonomy (NCBI): domain Eukaryota; kingdom Metazoa; phylum Arthropoda; class Insecta; order Hymenoptera; family Vespidae; genus Mischocyttarus; species Mischocyttarus mexicanus. The sequence goes on along the minus strand of JACGTP010000019.1, from coordinate 1,940,923 downwards.
CCCTAATGTCTCGGCAAACACCCGCTGCGTCCAGGAGTATGATTCGATTTATTATCGTCCAAGTGCGAGAACGAGAAGCATCCTACTGGGGTTGGTATAAGGGTTGCTTTGGCTCATTGGGCCCACAACGAGATCAGTCGCGACCCTAATAGCAAATTCGTTTTCTGTTTATTGGATTCTTCTTTCCCTTCGTTGACTGTCGACGTCCTCCTCATCCTCCTCCTCCTCCTCCTCCATCATCTTCATCCTAGTTGTCTCGTATTTCGTGGCACCCGAAGTGGGATGAAAGTCAATGGACCGCCAAGCGAAATTTCACGCTGATTTCTCGCGATAGCTTGGTATATCCTCTTTCGATGCAAATTATAAAACGATGTAAAAGTTTGCCTTCGTCTTTTCGAGGGTGCCAAGGCTATCGGTTTTCTATGAAGGATTTCGTAATCGCCGAATCGACGGAGAAAAAAAAAAGAGGAGAGAAAAAAAACGCAAAAACTGCCCTGTTGATGATGATGATGATGATGATGAGAACTGAACTCTCTCTCTCTCTCTCTCTCTTAGTTGAATCTTTGTATTCATGAAAGAAGAGATGCGAAGAAAAGTGGCAAGGCCAAAGCGAGGAGAGAATCGAAAATTAATTAAAAGCTAAAACGCGAGAAAGGAAAGAGAAAAAGAAGGACGAAGAAGATAGAAATAGAGGAAGAGAGAATGAGAATAGTGGTAGTAGTAGGGAAGATGGATTATTCAGGGTACCGTGGGATGACAGCACGTGGCTTGACGATAGCGAAAGAGAAAGAGAAAGATAAAGAGAAAGAGATAGAAAGAGAGAGAGAGAGAGAGAGAAGTTTCCTAAAAGGCCATCAGCTATGAAAACATTTGGCCGACTTTACGTTTACATCCTGACCGGCACGGAATTGTAACTAAAAGGGAATCGATCGGGACACCCACCATCAACACACACCTGTAACATTTTATTTTATATACCATCCTGACTACCATAAAATTAGAGTAGCAAAGTTTACTTCCAACGATACCTCTCATTGTTTTTATATTCCATTTGCGTATCTACGAAAGGAAAGAAATGAGGGGACTATAAACCTTTTTGCATTAAAAACTATTTTTCCTACCTAACTTTGATTTAATTTCGTTTACATTCGATGTCTCATTTATTCGCTTTCTTGTTATGGGAAATAATATTTTCTCTCTGAAACATTAGATATGTTTGATTAACTGATCAAAGTGAAAGAAGAAATGATTAGATTGTAAGAAAATATAATGTTTTATCTTTACAGCAGCGACCTTATAATGCAAAGGGTTAATAACGGGAAAGAAGAGATAGATGATCGTAAAATTATCTTGGAAAAGTAGGAACGCGTGTGGCCTTCGTGTCTGGACGTCCTTACTCGATATAATCTAGCTGGGAGAGAAGCATAAGTAAGTAATAGAATACCAACACACATCCGGGACAAGCGAATATAATCGGATAAGTTTCGCATTACGCGTGTCCTCCTCGAAAGTGTCCTTTTCCAGCCAAACGACCTACCATTTAATACATTCAAATATGTAACTAAACGTTAACGAACGTTTCACGAAAATTCCTTTCAATTAATTAACCGGGACAAATGTAATATTTCGCAAATAAGAAATAGGAGACTCGACGTGTCCAAGTGAAAAAGAAAGATAGAATAAGATAACTGGAACGAACGAACGAACGAACGAACGAACGAACGAACGAAAAGTGTCTTCTTTTTAAGGGCGAGTGTCAATGTCGTTATACGTGACATTTCACTCAGCTTCGAGTGTTTATCCTGCAATTAGGATCCCGGATTTGTATTTGGATTCCGACCTCCTCCTCCTCCTCCTCCTTCTCCTTCTCCTCTTTCTCCTTCCCGCCCCCAAACTCCAACCCCAACCACCACCACCTCTGACTTTCTCTTTCCATCTCATCGTCGCAAGTCCACCTACTCAATTTGCCGGTGACACGCGCCGTCGGCGAGAAGAGAGCTCTTATGCTACCTCTTCCATTCTCTCCTCCTCACTTTTTCTCCTCCTCGACGTTTTGTGGCCACTTCGAAAGGACGACGTGTGCACGTGCTCGTGCCACGTGCCACCCCTAAACCTGACGCCTAATTGACCGATCCAAATATTCCACCGATTTTACCAGTAAATCTTTCAAGTATTTTTTTCATTCTCTTCTTTTCTTTAATTTAATTTTATTTTCAAACAGTACCTAATTTTAGCCAATTTCTATTTCACGATGGTATTACGTTCTGTGAAATATCAAAATCAGAAATTTTAACGGGATGTCGAATCAAAGAAGGGGGTTCTTAAAAGGACAAGCAATTTCTCTGTGACAACAAATAGTTGTCATCCAACAGGAAAAGGTCGAATGAGAGAGAAAGAGAAAGAGAGAAATGAAAAGACATGTGACAAGGCTCCCACGTAACACCCACTACCAAACTACCCTCCTAACGTTTTCCCGATTTCGACGCCTTGTGTTCTTTCCTCTTTACCCCTTGAACTAACTTTCGTCGGATAGGAAATCACAACTAATTTACGAGTCAAACTGGTTCTATCATTACAACAGAATATATCTTTAAAAAGATCTTAAATATGATGAAAAAAGAAAAGAGAAAAAATTAAATAGCAAGATACCGAGAGAATAATTTGTTGGATACTTTTTGTTATACCTATAGAAACGAAGATTTCCAATCATCTCAAATAACACTCTCTCACCGAGCGATTGTTGGCTCGTTACTCTAACGTTTCAATATTCAGCCCCTTGTCCCGTTTTCGCCCCCTTTTTAGATGCCTCGAGCTATCGCCGTGCTCTTCCCAAAGTGAACGTCGGGTTCACGACCCTTATATATACGCGACTGCATAATAAAATAAACATTGATACTCGACGCCTACCTCATCCCCTACATCTTTTCTCCCAACGCTAAACATGAAATAGCCTTCTCACGTACACGCGTCCAAGTTGACGAACGTTCCACTCTATTTGATATCTCTGTTTCTTATTTTAAAAACACACACAAAAATAATCGATTTCTTTGTTCGAGTATTAAAGACGAATGATGATTTGAGTTTCTTCTCGTTAGTAAATTTAGTATCAATATAACATATTTGTGAGTTCAGTGTAAGTCCAGTGTAGTATAATATAAGTACAGTTAGTGTTATATCTCTGTAGACTTAATAAATTGTTATTTGTAATTACAATCACACTCCTCACTATCTTTTACTACATTCATATCATATAATTTAAACATCCTACATATTTAATATCGATATGTGATATAAAAAAGTTAAGTGACTCGTGTTACAGTCAGTTATCATCTATCAAGATTTTTGTTATCTGTTTCTTTATTTTTCTTGAACTCTCTTTCCTTCCTTAACTCTTTTCTCTTTACACAAATACGCGAATGTTCGAACTTCTCTCTCTCTTTCCTTCTCTTTCTATTTCTCTTTAGCATTTCTCTTTGGCGTCTCTGTCGTTCGTCGGCTTTTCGTGTAGCGGATACGCCTACACCGGATAGGCGGCTGGACGTAGGTACGTAGGGTCCTAACGGACAGATCCGTGATTCCATGGAAACCCACCTATCTGCGTTGGTTGGACCTATACTGCCTGCTGCCACCCTGATAAGCGGCTTACTCTCATGCTTCTCTCCGCTCTTCTTCGTTCAAGCGTACTCACTCTCTTCTCTCTCTCTCTCTCTCTCACTATCTCACTCTCTGTCTCTCTCTCTGTCTCTCTTCTCTTCCCTCTGCATCCCTCACCTCCTATCCCCTATTCCTAGGACCCTTTCAAGCCACGAGAAAGAGAGAGAGAGAATAAGAGAGTGAAATCGACGACGACGATGACGACGAGAAGAAGAACGAGGAAGAGGACAACGACGACGTCGCTGCTTTTCACAAAATCATGCCGCAAGAACGATGAGAAGTGGAAAAATCGGACACGGAAATGCCTACCTTTTTCTTTCCTCAATCTTTATACAACCTTCTTCTTCTTCTTCTTCTTCTTCTACCAGCTAATTCATTTTTCTTCCTCATTCATATCGTAAAAAAAAAATAAAGAGAAAAAATACCTAATACCCTTCGTATAGTTCGGTCCATTATCGAATATAAAATAAAATATAAATGTCTAAAAATTTATTTTCTACCGTATTAGTATCTACAAGTCTATATAAGTTCTTTTATGTTCTGTTAGCAATTCCGTTACTCTTTAAAAGAAATAAAAAGATAAAAAAAACACGAATCATACGAAAATACAAGATTTTGAAATACTTCGATAAAGGGGACAGAGAGATTCGAGCGAGAGATATGGGATTTATTAGCTTTTTTTTTTCTTTTTTTATAGAAAAAATAAAAGAAATGTGTCCTCGAAAAGGATCGGTATTGTAATAACGACGAAAGGCCGTGTGTCTATAGTTAAGAAGCCCCGAGTTTACCGCGAAGACTCTGGTATGGCTTCAGTCGATGCATCGATTTGCATGACAATCAATAATATGGCTCTTCTCTATCGCGAACAAAGGGAATTTCTCGTAAGGCGCAGAAGAACGCGCGACATTTCACCAAGGAATATTATCGTATTAGCCTTTTGAACGATGTTTGGATTGCAAAATGTCAGGAGGATGATATTAAAAGAGTTAATATAGAATATACTCGTGAAAAGATAGATCTGACTAATGTCGAGTGATTTGTGTCTTTCAGGTTTAGGAAGAACGGTCTTGATTCGTGCCGTAAACGCGGAATGAGAAACCATGATTATGATTCAATCGTTTAAACACACAAACATCGTAAATATTCAAATATTGGTATTTAATTATTCATGAAAAAAAGAAAAAGTGAAATATCTAATTAAATCGATTAGGGGAATAGTTTGTTGCGTGTATGGGCAGATAGGTAGCGTTACTTTACGGTAATCTTTCCTGACCTCGAGTAAATTTTCAAATAAATATATAATATAAAAACCAATACCTTATACAGGTAGCCCTCCTACAACACTGCATCTTATAACACGATTTCGCTCTAACGCGATAAGAAAATTGCAAAAACCTTTGTACAGCACTGTACTTCGATAGCCGTCTTAAAGATACAGTGTAACCCCCCTTTTTGTACTGGCTCTGGATCTCATACAACACGGTTTCACAAAACACGGAATTTTCTAATTGTAAGAACCTATCTACCGTGTTAGAAGAGGGTTACCTGTACATCTACCTTTCTGGTAAAACACATTGAACGTGAAATACAAATGATAAGAATTCTTACCTTGTGGAAAAGCAAGGCCGTGGTCTAACGGGTGTGGATGAGGGTGCCCGTGACTAGCGAGAGCAAAATGCGTCGATATTCCTGAATGAGNCAGAAAAAAAAAAAAAGATTCAATTAAGGAAGAAAAGATGAATAGGAAAGGGAGGAAAATGAAATGAATCGAAAGTAAAAGAAGAGAAATTTATTAGAAAGAAATTGAGGATGTAGCTGAACCAAGGAAAAAATTATTGAATAGTAAAGAATAGTAAATAAAATGAAATAATAGAAATAAAAAGTAATTAAGGAGGAATTGAGTATTGGAATGTATAGAGAGAAAGAGAAAGAGAGAGAGAGAGAAGGAGAAAGAGAAATATATTGATAGTTTTAAAGGATTAGATGTACAAAAATTAGAAACGTCTAAACCTTTCAACGGACTCGGTTCAACTGATCGGTGCAGTTTCTTATAGATGATTTTTCTAGACCCTTTCGACCTTCGTCCTGTTCTGAAAACGGGGGTGGGGATTATAAAGAAATATCGAGGAGAGAGAGAAAAGTGGGCAGGTATGCATCAATAGTCCACCGTCCATTGGGAGTTTACATTCTTAAGAACAGAAATATTTATTTGTTAGATACCTTTTTTCAACTAAGAATCTATTGACGAATAAGCAATTTCATTATACTGTGTAAGAATTCGATCAAAAGACGTTTTAACAAAAATAAACTTGAGTTAAGTCCATATCGCATATTACAAGTACAATAAACATCATTTAACGTATACATTTTTCTCATGAAAATATTTAAATAAAAAGAATTAATAATTATTTACAGTCAAATTCGAAGAATACTTTTAATCTCCTGCAATCTGATGAAAACTGTTTAGAAGTGTTACAAGATCCTGTGGAAATACTATAAACCTAATATAAATCCGGCTTATCCTTAGTGTTTGCGGTCAAAGTACCAAACAAAATCGTATAAACATATTGATCCGAATAATAAAAAAAAGAAAATCCTATCACCATTTTACTTTTATAATCAATCAATGATTGTCCATTGATAAAACAATTATCAAAGAACAACTAATCCAGTTGTCCTTACTGTTGCGATACACAAAATTTCCATATAAGAAAGATTTTTTAATACTTCAGAATAATAGAACATTAAAAAAAAAATTAAAAATGGAGAGAAACGAAAGAAATATTTATCCCTAATATCGAAGAACAAACGAAACACGAGCCTCAACGATAAGAATCAAACAGATCGCGATTAAGATCGAGAAGAATTTCTTGGGCAACGAAGTGTTTAGCGCCGTTAAGTCGATTACATTTTCGTAGGATCAGCCAAGGTCGTAAAGAAGGGTACCACTCAATGATCCTCTAGTGGATCAGAAGAGGGTTAGAGAGAAGTCGCGTGCTAAACCGGAAGAGATGAGAAAGAGAGAGAAAGAAGGGTAGAAGTAGGAGAGAAGAACCATGCTAAAAAGCCGACTTATCCGTGAAACTTAACTTCCCGTTAGACGTTAAACGGTTAAACAAACTCACCGCGAGAAAAAGAGAGAGAGAAAGAGAAAGAGAAAGGGGGAGAAAGAAAGATGAACGTAAAAAGACGTTTTTATCCGGATCGT
>JACGTP010000019.1:1776561-1931561 GCA_023678845.1 Mischocyttarus mexicanus | reverse complement strand
TTGTGAAACACACAGGACGTGTGAAATAAAAAAAAACTAACAGTGATAACGAAAGAAGAAAGAAAAGGAAAGGAAAAAAAAAGAGAGAAAAAAGAGAGATAAAGAACAGTAGAATTAACGAGCGTCAATGCAATTAAAAACGTTTAAGATCGCTAATTAATATTGGATTAAAATTATGAAAAATGTCATTTTCCTACGATTACAAGCGAACCACCACGTGTTGATAATGTATAATATTTTAAAGAGATTTATTATACACTTAAAATGCATTTCGTTTCACATTTCTTATGTCTCTTTCAAAATCGTTCTCGTTAGTGTGAAAATGAATAAAACGAATGGGAGATTAAGAATTCAAATAAATTCCAATAAGTATAATACGATATAGGGAATGGTAAGAAAAGAAAAAAAACAAATTGTAGAATACGAAGGAATATATACAAAAATAGTATTAAAATGGAAATAAAAATAATATTAAAAAAAAAAAAAAATATGAAAGTAACAAAACACCGGTGTTATGTATCAGTTTATGAACAAATACATCTAAAGTAAAAGATAACAAATAACATATATTCACGACAATGTCGAATGAGAAAATAAATAAATATATATTTTAGAAAAAAAGATAAGAAAGAAAAATAGATAAAAAAAAAACAACTTTAAAAGAAAATTCAAAATTCAAATATAGAAGACATCTTATGGGGGATCATCCAAGGGGAAAGCTATGATAAAAACTCTTGCACGAATCGATATTACAGTAAACCTGGAATCAGTTAAAAGAAAAATAATTTTAATAAACGATACGTTAGATGAACGAATGAAAACTTCAATCGCGTTAAAATGAAAAGGCAAAAAATACGAGGACGTAAGAGAAAGATGCTGGTAGGAAAAACCATAAGAAGAAACGTATGAGAGAGAAAAAAATAAAAAATGAAAAATACAAAAAGTAAAATAGGTGGAATGAAGGAAGAGAGTGGTAGAGGATAGGATGGTTTTTGCGCAAGTCTCGATGAACGTCCGAAGAGGAAGGAAGAAGGCCGACGGGACGGTGTAAAAAATCCATATGAAGGTGAAAAGAGGAAAACCGGATGGGGTCGTTCGCTGGAAGCGCGATGGCAAAAGGGTAGGCCGAGCCCTATGCGCACGCTTATATGAAAGAGAGAGAGAGAGTGAGAGAGAGAGAGAGAGGGGAGAAGAGGGAAAGAGAAGAAATGGAGGGAAGGTACGACGAGTTTGCGCGTTTATTCCTCCTCCTGGTGGTCAGGCTCCGCCCTGATATTTCCCTCCTCCGAATACCGCTCTTGCCCTTCGACTTCCTCTCCTGGACCGTGCTACCTATCACATATATAATATTACACATTCACGCACGCACGCACGCACGCACGAACGTATACTCGTTCCATACTCTCCAGGCATTACGGGCCCTAAATGGTAGTCCACCGAGAATCGAGAAAAAAATGTCCTCTTGGTATCCAATGGTAGAAAAGAGAGAGAGAGAGAGAGAGAGATTCACGAAATATTTAACCGGTGTAATATTTCAATCTTCGAAATATTCTATAAAATTGATTTTTCAAAATGTTTGCATAAAAGTTTCATAATTTTGTCTTTTTTTCTTCGTTTGCCATTTACGACGAAATTTAGTGAACAGCAATCATGGATTCTACGTTCTTCCATTCGCTTGTAGTTTCTCTCAAATAAACTTGCATCATTCGACCGAGGAAAAATTATTTTAAAAGATAGAAAAAAAAAAAGATTCATAATGCCTGTCGAAAACCTTTCTCCAAAATGGTAAAAAAAATAAAGTAGACAAAGATAAATAGATAGAGAGAGAAAGAATTATTTCCTTTTTTCTTTTGTCATTGCCAGTTCTATTCTAAAACCCTCCTTCCACCCACTCACTGTCTTCGCTCTCTCAGATAACCAAGCCGTTAGTAATAAAAGATACGAATTCACACGAGGAAGGTGCGCGCGTGCGCGTCTGCTTATAAAAAAAAAAAAAAGATAAAAAGAAGGAATAAAAAAAATATATATATATATAAAAAAAGGGGGGTGAGTAGGGGGAATATTAAGCGTTCTCGTGAATTTACGAGGGACTTGCGAGAAGAAGAAAAGAGAAGCAACGACGGGGATCATCTTGAGGCCCCTGTCTTTCTCTTTTTCTCTCTCTCTCTCTCTCTCTCTCTCTGACACTCGCGAGTTTCTCCTTTATATTCCCGAATACTCATCGTGTGTAACATGGTGGACTTAGAAGAAGTAGCGGGGATAGAAATACGAGAGAGATGAAGGTGGTGGTATGAGAAGGAGGAGGAAGGTGAGGGGGGAGGACAGGGTGGGCCCTTACCCCCTCGACGAATTTATAGAGGAGAAATTAGGAGGTTTATAGAAGCTGTGCGCGGTAGCTAACCGTAGATCATCATTAGAGGCCCAACTGGGCTGCTATGTGCGGATACATATGTGCTTCGAAGGTGGATACATATTTACTGGCCTGGCTGGGGCTCGCACACAGGACAGGTATATAAACCCAGGATGCTCTTGGAAGAGAAGAAGAAGAAGAAGAAGAAAGAGGGAAAAAAAAGGGTATGAAGCTTCTTCTCTTCGTATACTCCTCTTTCGTTTTCTGGTGAAAGTATACGTATATATGCGTAAGAGTGAAAGAGAAGGAAGATATGTTTTCACGATAGATAGAAAGAGAGAGGGAGTATAAACGAGGAATATCTTTCTTCGATGCGTTCCAACGTGACACCAACGTTGGATAAACTCGCCTTCGGGCATATCAGCTGCTCGCATACGCTTATTAACAGAATGGCCGCTTCTCGTTGTATTCTCGTGCCCGTGCTCGCTTATCCGACGACCCCAGTGAAGAAAGAAAGGAAGAAAGAAAGGAAGGAAGGAAGGAAGGAAGGAAGAAAGAGACAGAAATTTAAGTAAAAATGAGCTTTCGATGGGAGCACCCAGAGAGAAAAAGAGAGAGAGAGAGTTTCGGAAAAAGTTACTGTGACCGAGGAGAGAAATCCGATATACCACCGGACTCTTTCTTACCGAAGAATATTTGAATTCTGATTCTTTTTTATGGATATGCGTATACGTAAGGGGTAATGAAGTCGATGAGAGATTTCCTTCTTTGACGTTTTCTCTTAGTACTTTTTTTTTTTTCTTTATTATTTTCATTCTTGGCCCTTTTCGTAGTTCAATTGCGTACACCATTTTTCGGTATAGCCTTTTCTTCTTTCTACAATTATTTTCTTACACGCGAATAATATTAATAAATTCAATTGAATTGCGGTAATATCGAATATAGTTTATCACGAATTTAGATACACGTCCAAGAGATGAAAAATATGTAAGCTATTTTTCTTGTTACCTAATCAAGTACTACTATATTACGAATGTATGTAAGGATTAAGTTTAACCGCGAGAGTGAAAGGATGGTTGTTGATTCGAATCAAGGAATTACTCTCAGATCATCCTTTATCGAACTCAAACTATTAGAAAGATATAGAAAAATATGTTACGCAAGAAATTGCCAATCCTTCATCTCTCCTTTATACATACAGGCATATTAACATATTAAACTTCTCCGTCATTTTTTAATCAAACTTTTCTAACGATGATCGACGTTTCCTAGTCTTTTGTATTTCAAATACAATTTGAAGAGACAGAAATTAAAAGAAAATAATTAATTTTCTAAAAACGTTGGATAAAGGGTTTTTTTTACAATCGTTAAAAATCAATATGAAATATTTCTATAGATTGTGTGAAAAATTCGACTAAAGTTTCGAACGATTATATAGATAATATAGTTGAAACAAAAATAGAGAAAAGGAATTTATCAGGAAGGGTCTTGGTGTTAATGGCGATAGAACCACGCCCACAGAAGGAACCCGCACAGGTAGATAACGACGAAACCCCCTCGTCCACCATCCAAAAGATTTCACCTACTAATCGAATCGAAATTAAATCGATCTCGGTCATTACGTGATATCTTATTGCTCAACCTGATACCCAACTAACGAACATCGACCACATTTTTACTAACCTTTTAACACAATTTCCATTTCAGGTTTATATACTGTTGGATTAATCGTGCAAAACAATTCCGTAGAAATTCCTAATAAGACTAATCCCATCTAACAAAATTTCATATATATTAAATCAAAAACGAATAAAATCTCTATCGTAATTAATTCATTATCGCGTTAAACTAAAACCTATTTAAACAAATTATCAAATGAGAAAGAACCTTGGCCAAGTTTTCGATAAATCTTTTCGCAGAGTTTGGGCTATTGGATTTCACGCGCGAAAGAATTTCCGTAGAAATTCGTAAAGACAAATCCCCCCCTACCCCTTATCGAAGAAAATTTCATTTGTTAATCGAATTAATAAAAATTACGATCAAATATTAATAGCTTAAATTAAAGCCATTATTTAAGAAATTATCGAATGATCCTTGACCAAGTTTCAGATAACTGTCTAACACAGTTTCCATTGTAGATTTTCTCTATAACAGGTTGCAGTTTGGCTACTGATTCCTCGTACAAAACGATTTCCTAGAGGTTCACGACAACGACAATGACGATAACGACGACGGCGACGAGAACGAGAACGAGAATGAGAACGAGGACGAAGATGAACGTAGGTGGGTAACACACAGAGATCTACCTGGTCCGTCGGTACGAGTACGGGCTGCCGCAGAAACAGTTAAATCTCTCGTGGTGGTAGCAAACACCATCAGTGCTAAGCCACAAATCCAGGCTTAACGTGAGCCTATGAATTGAATTGGTTAAAGCCCGCGTTAAACTGGGCTCTCTCCTCAACGCAGTCAGCAAGAAGAGCCGAATATCTATCTCCCTCTCTCTCTCTCTCCATCTCTCTCTTCCTCTCTCTCTCTATCTCTCTCTCTCTCTCTGTCATTCTCTGTGCCATTCTCATACTCGTTATCTTGGTCTTTTCTTTCCTTTACTTGCTACTCTTATGTTAGACCTCTCGTTACCCTCTTTTTCATCAAACCTCGTTTCACCCTATGTTCCTTTTATTTTTCTCTCACTTTTATACACAACACACATACGTCAGCAAACACATATACGCATTTCCTTTTCTTTATTTTTCAATCAAAAAAACTGTCCTAATTGACAAAAGCATAAGATTTTTCTAGCGGTAGCAGCAAAGACACCTCGCTCTCTTTCTTTTCTTTTATTCAGGAGGGATTTCTTGGTCATTAAAATATATTTTTTATAAATAGGAGAAGAAAAAATATTATTCGATTGGCGACGTATTATGTTCGATACTTCTCTACTAGCTGTCAATATTGTCATTTTGTGGTAAGGGTTAGGATATACCTTTCCAGGAAAATCTTCTAAAGGGCTCTTTCGTATACAAGAAGGGTCGATCTTTTGAAGATTTACCGAAACTTATTCAATGTATATTTGGACTCGTTGAAAAACTTGCGAACAGCTAACGTCCACTTTAAGGATTAAACCTTTGCTTTGAAACCTTCGCGTGCTTCCTTCTTTACTATTTCTATAAACGAATCGGCCACTTAATTTACTTCTCGAGAAAAGTGTGTTAAAATGTGAATACCTGAACAAAATGTTCGTGGAATTATGTAAATTTTTGTATAGAATATGGTATTCTGGTACGAGATAGCGAAGTACAAAAAAACCAAATTTTAGATCCTTATTGAAAATAATTATAGAAGCGTAAATAATTGTATATTTTCCTTGAAAAATAGGCGAACCAAGTGTTAATGTGTAATGCATCAATGTGCAACCAGAAGAAAGGAAAAAAGGAAGAAGGAAAGAAGAAAGAAAGGAAGGAAGAAAGGTAAAATGGAACAAGGATAGAAAGAAAAAAGAAAAGGTTTTGGAGGTATAGGACTGAAAAGAATAACGACCATGTGTTTCCTAAGCAAACCACGTTCACTCGTCGATCATTCGTCGTCGTCGTCGTCGTCGTCGTCGTCATCGTCTTCCTCCTCGTTCGCGTTCTCGTCGCTGTTCTCTAAGCAAACAAGTTTTACAGGGGTTGTTACAAACGAAATACCAAATTGTAACAAACTGATCTATAACTAAATTACACGCTTTCCTGTCTGCGAGCCTTTGCAGTAACTGTAGCAGTAGCAGCAGCTATATAAACACGTCAGCATCGTATTGTTGTACGTATTCTCTTCCTCCTCCTCCTCCTATTTTTCAAGTCGACCTCCGAAGGTACGAACTTTTCAAACCATTGTTAAGGGTCCCCGCGTTGTTGAAAAACCTGACCCATCTTTTTTTCATCATGCGTGTACGTTTCCTATATATGTATACGGATATCTTCTACAAACGTGCACGTAGAAATGTAACCCATCTTTTTTACTCTTACCACCGTGTCTATACGTACGTGTATTGTTCTGCGCTTTGCGAGATTTCAGTAAAATTCGTTTCCGGAAGCATGCCGAGAAGTACTTTATCGAAAAATCGCCCTTTTATTTCGGTGTGTGAGCACAGGTGCTCACTTTACGATACGGTTCAAATAGAAAAAAAAAAATCTTATTCAAAGAAACACACCCGCTGCGAAGTCTTACGCCAAATTTTATCGATACAAATTTTCTTCCAACGGAAGAAAGAGAAAAATAATAGTCGTGAGGACAGATCAAAAAGAGAAGAGGGAAAAATAAAAAAAAAAAGGAGGAAAAGAATTCGAATCGGTCGAAGGAAATAGCTTTCTCCTTTCTCGGATTAATCTTCTTTTATTAATTTTTTTTTTCTCCTTTTTCTATCTCATAAACGATGACTTCCTCGGAACGTTAAAAATAGGGAAGATTATAAAATTCTAAAATATAAATAAAGAAATAAATAGGATGATCATCTAATTCAAATATAATCGGTCTGTTATCTCGATCCAAATAACCCCTGTGGCGATCGTTGCTCGAATGATCCTAGCTGCGTTCTCGCAGATGTCATTTGATCTATTTAAGAGAAGAAATCGTTTGGTAACGTGGAAAATCCTCTTATTCGATTATCGCGAGCAGGGTAAAGTAAGCAATCTCGTTGTTTCCGAACGAGTGGTTAATACAATCAAGAGAAAGATAGACAGATTAAACTATGATCCAATAATTATATGTGTCACTCAATTAGATTTAAAGAAAATTTGAAAAGTACACGTAAACATCCGCTATTCACCGATCGAAAGTTTGAATAGACGTCAACTAAATTTTCTTAATCTCTTATAAACAATTTACCAAGCATGGCCATCTCAATTTCGTGATTTGTAAACGTTTTAATGACTGTATTGAAGATGTTAAATAGTTTGTGGTATCCTTCTAAAAGTTTTCAAAGGCTTAATCTTTTTAACAATGATTGACCTGAAAAATCCTATAAACGTTGAAAATCAACAAAAATCATTTTCTTTTTTAATACTCAGCAGGGTGATGGTTAACCACAACAATAAAAAAATATTAGTCACCCAGCTGGATGTTTCTGAAGCTTTGACAATAACATACAATAGTTATTTTGTCTATTATAATCGTATTGTGAAAATAAACTCGTCGATATAAACGTTTTTATTCGTTTTCCCATTTATTAGGGTTCTTGAAAATTCATCATAATAATTATTAAAGCTTCTCCGACTTTTAGGCGTTCGCTAAATATCAAAGAGAGAAAAAGAAAAGAAAATAGTCTAGTCCATGTTAGAAAACTTTCCCCTATAAACTGGTGTTACAGTTATTTTCATAATATCCAATGGATCGATCTTTTACCTACCATCATGTCGATAGCATAGATTCGTAATAAAGATAGAAAGTGAAATGGAATAAAAGGAAAGAAAAGAAAGAACGAAAGGAAAAAGAAAAAGGAAAAGGTGAGGGTGGGTTGACGTGCGTTGACGTGTTACTATGATAGAAGATCGACAAATCTTTTATTCGAATTTTTAACAATGTTCCATGCTTTACCTATTTTCGCAGAAAAAATATGAGAGATAGAATATGAGAAAGAGATAAAGAGAGAGAGAGAGAGAGAAAGAAGGAATCGAAATGAAGAATTTCAAGGACATCCTATTCTATTTCTCATTACATTCTCTCTCTCTTTCCCTCTCTCTCTCTCTCTTTCTTTCTATTTCTTCTTCTATTTCTTTTATTTTTTCTCTCTCGTATATCTAAGATGGTGTTTCTGTTGCTTTGGATATGCCGAGGCGTGTCTCCAGTGCCTTCTAACCATTTGACATCGGCGACAAGTATTCTACGTTCTGCGGGCGTCCCTTTTTCGTAGGCGCAGATTCCATCTGACGCGTCAACTTGTCGGAGCACCTCGTTTCTCGAAAGTTGACCGACCGACGCGAGGCCGTGGACATAATCGAATATTCGAGACTCCGAGAGGGCATCCTTTTCAAAACCCCTTTCTCTTTTATTATTTTTCCTTTTTTTTCTTTTTCTTCTATTATTATTATATTTCTTTCTTCGCCCCCTCACCCCCACCCCCCTCACCTCCCATCATAGGGTGAAAGAGAAAAGGGAAATATAGAATAGAAATTATTCGGGCTAACCGAGCAAATTCGATGCTTTCACGCTCCAAACACGGCGGACGGTATAAAAAGAAAGATTCTTCTGTTGTATCTCAACAACGAAAAAGATGAAAAAAATACTTATATGAAAAAAGAAAAGATAAACAAAATTGAGGAAAAAAAAAAATCATGCGAATCTCGCGAAGAATATAAACTAGGCGGTATTCTTTACGCATACGAGAAGTGCTACCAGATTGGAATCGCATTCCGCGCATCAAGCCAACCTCTTGCATTCTTTCGATTATCGAAAGATAAACGAGATAATCCCTGAGGAAGAGGTAGAAGGAAGGAAGGGAGGAGAAGGGAGGGGACTAGCTCGAGAAAATAAACTCTCAACCTGGCTATTATTTCGATTATCTTTTCCAAAGGACCGTCTTGATACGGATACAAAATCGTATACGTAATCGATTCGATGATTTGATTCTATTCGATTGTATGTTATGATACTTTGGACAAAAACATTTTCACGAGAATTATTAATATAACGTGCCAATTTTTTCTTCACGTGGCCAATTAAATAATAGAAATAAAAATTGTATGATATTCCTCTCTAATAAGAGATGTTGGTAATTTAAAAACCCCGAAAAAAGGAATATTTTTCTAGAATATTATCTTTCGTGTACACTAACTCAACCGACAATTTTAAATAAATTCCTTTGTTTACGATTTTCTGGCAAGTATACCAACGTTCTATGTTTTTATTTTTTTTTTTTTCTTCTAATCATCGGAACATGTGTCATTTCTCGTACGAAGAAACTTACGAATAATCGTGAAAAATTATTTCCAATATTCCGTGAATTCGTTCTTTTTAAACAAAATTTATTTAAAAAAAATAAGGTAAACATTAAATTAAGAAAATCCGCAGATATAATCTGTTTCTCCATTTTACGTTACAAATTTTTTTTTCTTTTTTTCTTTCTTTTTTTTTTTTTTTTGAACGATCATCGAAGCAAACAACCGAGCATTATTACAAAAATATTAGTTTTGGAAATAACAACAAATCGATGGCTACCGAAGATAAAAGAAGAAAAAAAGAAGGAGAAATAGATAGATGGATAGATAAAAAGAGAATTGGAGAGATGACATTGCGGTCTATTTTCACGGTTGGTGGCGACGGCCCATTGTAGTACCATGCAAGGGCGGCGTTTATGGGGTTTTTGCGGGGGGACGAGGAGTTTCCTGCGCGCAAAGATTAGCACTCCCAATGGGATTAAACGGCCCTTTTCTCTACGGTATATATCGTCTGTGCCACGTGCTCGTATGTGTGTATACCCGCCCAACAAAACTCAAAGAGAAAAAAAAAAAGAGAAAGAGAGAGAAAAAGACAGAAGGATAGAAAAATGGTATGGGCTGGAAACGGTCTTCTAGCGCGAATAAACTCGTACGAGAACTTCATGGGGGTCTTCTCGATACCCCATGGGGATTTTTTCTCACATATATATGTACACGCATCTCTATCTTTCTTTCACTTTCTTTCTTTCTATGTAGTTAATCACTAGCAAACGACTCGTTTATTGCTACGAAAATATCTAATTCCCTATTGCTCCTCTAACCGGGGTGCTAATAGAATACCCGAGATTTTATCCGACAAAGCTAATTCAAATTATCGATCAGGATTGGTCTTATCTAATGTTTCAAACGCGTGCTTGCTTCCTCTACTAATATATTGTAGTAATGAAATTTAAATCTGGCTGCGTATGTTCCATCGATGATGAATCTAATAAAGTTGTACGGAGATTGAAATGCGATTATATTTGAATAAATCGGAAATCAAATCATTGAGAGAATTATATTTATAATATATAAGAAATATATTAATAAATAAAAATATCGATTAATCGAAAGAAAAAGAATAATATATTCGTGTATGAAAAATCTAAATGAAAATTGATAGAGCAAACGATAAGGTGAATCTCGCGACAAGTGCAGCGAGGACTAATACGTGATTTAAAAAAGATCCATACGTCCGGTTCTCACGAGGCAAGGACAATCCGGACAATGAACCTAAGGGCCTAAGGATTTATAGTCCTACTAGACAGCGAATGAATGAAAACGTAGCTCCACCCTCTAACTTGCTTCACGACTACTCTCACCCCTCAGGGAAAAAAAAAAAAAGGTTCAAATTAATTTATATTTCCTGTTCCTTCTCGTTTGAAAACACCCTTCGATCTTCGATTATTCGAGTCAAATGTCACGCTTAACGTCTTCTAATTCTTCAGTTAAAAAAAAAGAAAAAAGAAAATAAATAAAAGGGTCCAGTAAACTTATCGAGATCACTTTGGATTGGCTCTGGGAAAACTCGACTGTTAGATCCGAGATCATTCAGTGATCTTCTGCCCAACTAAACGTTTCATTCACGAACAGGATGACGTTCGGACGTTTCACGTTCCTTGAATATAAATACCGAAACGATCTCCATATGATGAGATTTTTATCTCTAACACCCACGTGTGCATAAAACTATTTTAAAAGGCTTGTGTCTGTGCTTTAACCCGTGCGTGATCCTCAAAGTATCCTAGATTAATGTTTTTATATTTTTTCATTTCTTTCTCTCTCGCGAGTGATATTAAAAAAGATATTTTCTAAAAAAGAATATAATTCATAAAACGTTGCATCTAAAAGGTATTTGTAACAAAATCTACGAGTAATATAAATAAATAAAAAAACAAATATAAAATTAATGTTGTACGAGAGAGAGAGAGAGAAGTATCGGTCGTGCAATATAAGAATCATGTTATAAAAATGTCGAGTGTACGAATGAAATAGTAGAAAAGGAAGATATTTTTGTCTGCAAGATGCAAAGATGCAACAAATATCGTAGATCGTTTGATAAATGACTACAAGTCGAACGTGTATTTCTTAGTGGTAGGAATGATCAAATAAGTAGTACTTAGGTACGATTTTCATTCTCGATCATGGTCGTTCATCTAAAGCATAACGACGACGTTCGCCTACGTCCAAGTCGACGGGTAGAATATCATCGATGCGTATCGAGAAAGAGAGGACACACTTTACTAAGGGATAAAAGGAGATGCAGTTTCAATGGAGGCGCTCGATCGTGATCGAGATCTCGTAGGTACTACTACTTGTAAAATCACACATCTGCCAAGTAAAATCTACGCACGAGTATCGTAAATATATTTCGATATTATTAGCTTGGAACGAGTAATCACTGGTCAAGAATGTTAAAACAAAAGTATATTGTATGTTAAAAAATTGAAAATATTAATTGAATATAATAATGTGTTTGATTTACCAAGATCGATTAATATTTTATCGAAGGAGATGTATATTGTAGTCTGGATGTATGAAGTATAAACTCGACATATTCTTCTTCTTCCAAATATAACGTTGTACGTTGTATTCACACACACACAAACATATATATGCACGCACAAATGCATATAATTTGCATATCAATTAAACACGTACACGTATATTTATTCGAAATGAATATTTAGATACTTTTCTAATATTTCCAGTTGTTATATCATCCGACGTTTCAATAAGACTAACGTTAATAACAGAAACAGGTACGAACTATAGTCGAGGGTTACCGAACGTACACGAAGGTCAATGTGTTTACAAGTTCAACAAAGAGATTCGTAACAGAATAAAACAGACAATCGTTGAATGTAAATACCGGCCGAGTAAAGAGATCGTCTCATTTGTATATCCTTTCTTTTAACGATACTTTTAATTAATAATATTTCAATAATAATTTCACGTTAAATATGTACAATACTTTTACATTTTGGTATAGCATAAAATTCTTTTTCTTTTCTCCCCGAAAAAAAGTCTAGTTATTTCGGGTAAATGTACAATTTAACACTGACATTGTATGTATATTTATATATATATATACGTGTAATATACGCAAGATGCACAGCAATGGTGTGGCTGTAGGGTTCGTTGCCGGTCAGATTTACGGTGGAATAATTGAGCGGGCGTCTTACGCGTATCTTACGACGGCAAACTTGGAATAAAACCGGTTCCGAGTCAAGCAGTTCACGTCGTTTTCACCGTCGTCGCCATTCTTGATGTCGTCGTTGACGAATTCGTCCGTAGAAAAAATTTCTAGATTAATAACATTTACTTTAAACCGATCGCACGATGTATTTAAGTTATTCATCAAGATCATACGTATTTTAACTTGGTTCAATAAGTGATATTATATTTTCAATATTTTTTCTATCGAAAGAAACGATATAATAATTATATATATTTTTCTTTTTAAATTCAATTTATAGAAATTATCAAATTAACATAAGGTTATTATTTTTATTTCAAATATAAATACCGTGAAATGACATGAACCATAAATCATAGAAAATATTCATTCTTATTATCATTTTTGAAATGGTCAATGAAAGACCATTTCTTTTATAAAATAGTATATCCAAAGAAGGAAAAGTAAACAAGATATTTTCTGAGAAAGCAATTTAACCATTTTTTGATTGGCGTGTGGTAAAACTGCATAAAAGGTTAAAAAAAAAGATAAAATCTAGGGAAAAAAAAAAGGAACATGAATCCATTGATGGAATGACGCCTGTGGTGCGAGGTTACTAATACATAGCTTCCGTCTAAGCACTAGGACCTCTAAGGGTTTTCCCCCTTTTCTTTCACCCTCTCCTTTATTTCGTTCTCTCTCTCTTCCTTTCTGGTGTGTTAGAGCGTTTCTGTGTCTTTGGACCTCTTGTTCCGATTTTAACAAACTTGATCGAAGAACGAACGTACATTTTCTTTTATATTTTCGCCACATTCACTTCGCTGAACGCTTTCATCATAAACATTTTTCTAAAAATAGTTGCGGGACTTCAAAAGAGTGACCCTACATTTTTTTTTCTCTCTCTCTCTCTCTTTCTCAAAAAAAAAAAGAAAAGAAAAGAAAAGACAGTCGAATGTTGTCCTTGTGATCTTTTCAGGATACAACCACAGAACCAAAGATCTCAGATACGATATACCTCAAAAGTTTCTAACAAATGTATTTAAAAAGGGAACCTCACATTTATTCCATATAACGACCATCTTTGAAATATTCATAAATTTGCCTTTAACATTTTTAAACTAGAAAAATCATCGAAATTCTAATTACGATTGGCGTCTATGGATTGGTTTAAAACCAGACAAGGCATCCAACATCTTTGACGTTTCCGGTAGTAACAAGATACAAACAAGATGTTGAAGTTCTCCTATTGTTCAATTTTAGTTCTTTTCTGAAGTTCCTAAATCCTTTAGTTCTGTTTTTCTTTCTAACGTTGGACTATCTTCCTCGGTAAATGTGTTGGGTTAACTTACATTGGGTCAGTTTTTGAACGTAAATCAAATGAAGATGGGAAAAAAAAGACCAAAAAACAGACAAAAAAAATTGAAATTCGAAGAGATAGGGAATTTCGAATGTCAAATGGTGATTAATTTCCCCTTTTTTTTCATTTTTTAAAAGAAACAACCAGAAAGATATTATATAGTAACCACGAACAAGAGAGAGGGGTTGCAATCTTTTGCCGTTTCACGCCCAAGCAAGCTGAAAACCGAGAAGTATAATAAAGTCTCTCGAGCCCCCTGCTTTTATAGGGGATGGAATGGGATAGAATGGGATGGGATGGGATGGGATAGGAGAGAGTGGGTTGTATGGGGGTTAGCTTTAGGAGGTGGGGTTTGCATCGCGTCAAAGTCTATCCGACCATCGTTGTCTTACCCAACGGCAATGGATGATTCCTCTTTCTACTTTTTCTGACTACATTGCACGCGTATAATTTAGTATACAATATATATATGCATATAAAGAGTAGTGGTAATAGTTGGAAGCATTCTGTTTTAATACGTTTCTTCAGCACCAAACCCGCGACTTGCGGTTATGCTCAACAAGCTCAAAGTGAATGAAAGCTTGCTGGTTGGTTAGGAAGAAAGAAAGGAAGGAAGTAAGGAAGGAAGGAAAGAAAAGACCTCACTTTCCTCTTTCCCTTGGACACGCTTCGGTAAATTACTTTACAATACTTCCATCTTCTTTTCTTACTTTTTTTTTCTCTCTCTCTTTCTCTCCTCTCTCTTTCATGTATATACATCTATTTCTTTCTCTTTCTCTCTTTTTTTTCTTTCAATCTCCAAGCTACTAATGCTTCTTGTATTTCTCGCTCACTGCTGGAGACTCCATCTCCATCAGATTCGTCTCGTTGCTACTCTCTCTCTCTCTTTCTCTCTCTCTCTTTCTTCACCTTCTCTCGTCAGGTTTCGGAGGATGCTTTTAGAAGGCATTAGATGGGGTGCTCACGGTTCGTCGCCCGTAGTCGCTCTGCATTAAGGAAAGGATCCACGCAGTGTACTCGACACAAGCTCTCTCTCTCTCTCTCTCTCTCTCTCTCTCTCTCTCTCTCTCTCTCTTTCTCTCTCTCTCTCTCTCTCTTTCGCTTGTTATCCCATCGAAGGACGGATGGTCCGATCTTCGACATAATTCGATAATTTTAATATACTAAAATCTTAGGACTCTCTTTAAAAAATCTTCTCTTCTCCCCCTTCTCTCTTGTATGTATTTGTATGCGTATAAGTATCTGTGTAATAACATCAGGGAGAAGGACTTTCACCTGATATCCCTCTCCCTCCTCCCACTCCACCACACACTAACTCTTTCGAGACCACGAAAAGATTAAGGCCATCCTCTCGGTTCGAATGGTCCCGCGATCGTAGTCAGGTCAAGGTCATTAACTTGGATTTACTAATATAAACGAAAGAAGAATAAGACGAAGAAGGAAAAGAAAAAGAAGAGAAGACATAACCAAGACTAGGTAAAGGGTGAAAAGGAAAAAAAAAAACGAGCTGACCGGCAAATCGGTGGCACAATCCTTAATTAAGGGATGAGGTATCCGACGGTGGTGATGGTCCTGGTGGTAACGGTGGTGGCGATATGGTGGCCCGGGTTACAAACCAACGCTCGTAAATTCCTCCGCAAACGTATGCAACGAATAATAAAATAAAAAGGAAAAAAAAGAACAAAAAGAATAGAAGAAAACGCGAAAAGAAAAAGGAGTGACGCGAACGGCGGTTTACGATGGAAGGGATGAAACGAGAGAGAAAGAGAGAGAGAAGGATCGAAATGAATAAAAAAATAAGACGAAAAAAAAAAGAAAAGGAGAGCGAAAGAGATCTGTTGCTGCTCCTGCTGCTGCTGCTGCTGCTGCTGCTGCTGCTGCTGCTGCTGTAGATGCTGCTTCTGCTGTTGCTGCTTCGTAGCTGCGATGACTCCGACTAACGTACAGTCTTGTTAAGCAATCTTCTCGATTAGATGATATCTCAGTGATTAGATTATTCTATCAAGATCTAAGAAAATAATTTGTCTATAACTAATGAAGTTTTATTATCCTAAGAATATATTATTTTGCGTAAAAAAAAGGTTGTTGCAATGGTACGTACGCGTAACGTAATCGTGAGTTTACTCGAACAAATAATTAATGATTTTAAATATAGGACGAAAAAGAAAAAAGGTTCGAACGATAGGATAAGATAGGAATCGATAATTTTTCGATGAAAGTAATAATAAGTAATTAACTAGGATAATCGATGAAAACAAGAAGAAAAAAATATCAAAAAAAAGGGATAAAGAGATAGAAAAGGAAAATTTGCATTAATGGTAAAACGTTCTTATGATGTGGCCTGTACACCGTGTGGCACCCCGCGTCTATATATAGATGTGGGACAAACGTTCACATCTATAAAGGATATTCAAACGTGTGAGAGTGGAACGAGCCTTGAGCATATCATGGTAGAAACGGAATATGGGATGGCATGGGAGATGACACATGGTCCGGTCGCCGGTTCCGTTCGTTCGACGAAGAGAACCACAAAGAGAGAATCAGAGAATGAGAGAGACAGAAAAGAGATAGAAAAAGAGAAAGAGAGATATGGAAAGGGATGGAAAACGTGCGTGTCTCTATGTCTATCTCTCTGTGTTTGTTGTGTGTGTGTGTGTGTGTGCGCGTATCTGTGTATAAAAGAGAGAGAGAAAGAAAAAGAGAGGCCGGTTAACTCTCTGCCACAAGCCGCCGGCGCGAGAGCACAGTAGCGGCAAATACCCATAAATATAAAATATATCCCTCCTTTTCACCCTTTTGCATGAACACCAACGACTACTCGTAATATATCGATAGTCTCTTTCTCTCTCTCTCTCTCTCTTTGTATATATGCATGTGTATGTGTGTGTGTGTGTATATATTTTTCATTGGTACATGTATGGGGAGAAGAAGGCACTCCTTTTTACTCGGTCGGTCCTCTTTCGTTAGTGTCGTGCGCGCGAACGCACAAGCGCGTACACGCGGGTATCCACCTCAACACCTTTGTGTACGACATTCCTTCTTTACTTCTCTTCCTTTCGCCTTATCCTCCTCGTCCTTCGTTTCCAATCTCTTCTATCTCTCTCTCTCTCTCTCTCTCTCTTGATTTCTTTCTTTCTTTCTTATTTTATTTTGCTTTTTTTCTCTCGTTTTTTCACTCTTTATCTCTTTTTCTCAGAGAGTTCAAGACGCGGACGTTCCTACGTTTAGAACGCATCTTTCCAGCTTTTTTTAATTTTTGTTTTTTTTTTTATCCGTTCTTATACTCGCACGATTCGTATTTACCCTCTCTCTCTCTCTCTCTTTCTCTCTCTGTTTATTTATTTTTTTACTTCTCTCTTTCTTTCTTTCTTTCTTGAAAGAAAAAGAGACACCGACAACGATTGGAACGATTCTTCGGTAGTTTCTCAACGCCGGTTCCGTGCGACGGTAATTCGCGTTTGAAATTGCCGCCCCCTGTTTTTTTTTTTTGCGATGATCCCGCGTTAGTGCAGCAGCTCATTTCGATTCAAATTTTTCGCGTGTATTTGAATTGAATTTTTAAGATAACTTAATCTTAGATGATTGAATTAATTGAATCGTCCTCGAGATGATTGGTTCAAAATGTTAAATATTATATGGAAATGAATTAATAGATAAACGAACTAAATTCTTTATTTTCTTTTATTGGAATTTGAAGATGGCGAATACGAACTATCGATCAATCATGGCAAAATCATTTTACTTTTTCTTTTCTTTTCCATCTTACAATAATTTCTCGAGAGATGAAAATATCAAGAGAAACGCGCGGATCTGCTAAAATCAAATTCATAAAGAACGGGATAAAATAAAGTGTCGGATTTAAAAGAGAATTGAAAGAAATTTCGATCCTCGTTTCGCAGATTTTTTGTTTTTTTTTCTTTAATTTTGTTTAGTTTTTATTCAAAGTGATGTGTGCGTGTTAATGTGTTAGAACACGTTTCACGTGTACCTATGCACGAGTGTTTCACGTTGGTGCGAATTGACCACTGCCGACGGAACGATCCCGTCGTATCGCGAATTGCCACGATCAGAAAATGATTTAAGATACACCCCGATGCATCCAATTTTGCGATTATCGTTACTACGATCGTTGACATAACTATTACACAACCATCTTAGTTACAATAGTAACAAGTATAATTAATATACCCTAAAAAGGATATATATTTAAATGATATTTCTAATAAGCAAAAGAAAAATGTACCCAACGTTAAAACATCGAAAAATTCATTCGATGACTAATACGTAAAATATGATAAAACATTTATCTCATTCGAATAAGATTGAAATGAACGATCATAACTAAAAAAAAAATACCAAAGCTTATATAAACTTGTTCTCTCTTCTAAATTAACAAATAAATCCCCGTAGAAATAGGAAAACATATAAAAAAAAAAAAAGAAAAAAAGCCGTATTAGTATTTGATACAAACACGTGGAGAGCAAAAGAAAAAAACAATGAAAAAAATACTTGCAAATTAAGACTTGAACTTGAACTTGACAATTAATCCAAACTAATCCTAGGAGAGACAAAATAAGGTAGAAATCATAATAATAATAATAATAATAATAATCTTTGAGAGAGGACCGAGCAAGTAACGAGCAAGACTCGATTGTATAGTTCGATCGTACAATTAGTAAGCAGAAAGTGAGACTTGGTTCCTTCGTTTTCTCTACTCGAAGAAGAAGAAGAAGAAGAAGAAGACGACGACGAAGACGACGACGACGAAGAAGATGAAGAAGATGAAAATGAAGAAGAAGAAGAAGAAGAAGAAGAAGAAGAAGTTAGAGTCGGTCGCAAGGAGAACGGTTGAAGCGGAGAAGCGGAACGACGACGAGGAAACCCGTTCTCATTATTATATTCATATTCAGAGCCGCGATGGGGGCAACCCCCGCCTCCCCCATCCACAAACCATTCCCTCCCTTTCCTCTCTTCACCTCTCTTCCCTTCGATGTTCTTCACCAACGAAGGTCGCGTACAACCAGAAAGAGAGAAAGAATGAGAGATAGAATATGAGAGAAAGAGAGAGAAAGAGAGAACGGTATAGATATAGCGGTATAAAAATCTCTATAAAAAGTTGAAAAGTGCCGCCGCCGGAGTTGAGGAGCGACAATGGATGAAATATGCCGCTTCGTTCGACCCTACTGGAAGCCTTAAGGTGGCGGACACCTCCTTACACCTGCGAGCGGCTCCATATAGCGCCTTATTATAAACCGACTCGGGCGAGAACTCCACAACTTGACCTGCCTGGATCCAACGAATTATTCCACAGACCTACGTTGCTACCAAAAGAGAAAGAAAGAGAAAGAAAGAAAGAGAAAGAGAGAGATATATATGTGTATATATGTTAGATTCACCTTTCAAAATTCATGTATTTCTAAATTGGTTCCTTACCGAGATACCAAACTCCATCCATTTGGTAGCACACTATTTTCATCCTATCAATTTTTCTCCGCTACGTTGATTATTTTCATCGAACAACTCTCTTTTTTTCATTTCTTTTTCGTTTACTATCGACGAGGACAACTGGTGTGATATGTTTGTTTTTTTTTTAATACTACTGCATCTTAAGTACTTTTTTTTTTAGTCCATGGTTTAGATTTTCTTTTTTTTTTGTAATTGGAAAATTGTTCAGAAAAGAAAATGTAAGATGTATTTAAACGATGTAAATTTACGGGGACCTAAATTTCTCTTCAATTATGTTATCGAACAAATAGTATTTTAAGAACCTAATAATGCGTAATTGATAGATTAGAAATTGAATTTACAAGCATCGTTACGTTCTAATCTAGATTACTCGGGGTATCGTAATTATGTTAACCGGTGATATCGCAACGAATATTACATTTAATGTTCTTTTCATCTTAACCGATCTAATCGTAATGTTTCAATGTAAAATATCATCAAACCAACTCGATTTCTAAACGAGAAATTAAAAAAAAAACACACACACATACAAGTTCTTTCCAAATTTTCATTTGATTTCGTTGTAATTATTTATTTTCCTTTTATTTTTATATTCTTGAATCTCGTAATCGATCGTTTAAATAACTATGATTCACTCGTCTCACAATCATCGAACTCTCATAGGATCGACTCAAAGCTGCTTAATAAAGTCCCACCGATCGCGATATTTCATGAAACGAACGAACCACGTTCTCACAATAGCGGTCGTTAATAATGATTTGTGCTCAGCTCGTCCTCGAGCACGAGAATCGCCAAAGCTAACTAAAGAGGTTTCTCTCTTTCTTTTTTCTTTTTTTTTTTTTTTTATCTTATTGTATTTTTATAGGCAACAACAACAGCAGCAGCAGCAGCAGCAACCAGCAAAAGTAGCAACAGCAGCAACCAGTAGATATTCAAACGATTTAAAAAAAACTTTCTACGCTCGTGACAACTTTAATGTCTCTCTATTTCTACTAGAAAACTCGTAAATCAATCATGCGTCAAATTTTGTTTTTTCGATGATTCTCTAACCATTTACTAACTACACGAGATTCTGGGAAAAAAAGAATGACACGGATAACAATAAAATTGTAACTTCATGATGAAAAACTAACTGAAATATTGGTAGACGTATTTAATACTAAACATTCAGGATTGACTAGGTCTATTTCGAGAATGCATATTATCAATATTTCGTAGGTAGTAAAAGTGTTCCTTTACAATCAAAAGCCTTGCCACATATTTTCTTCCTATTGAAGTAAACAACAAAAAATCGTTTGTAACGTTTTGAAGAAAACCAACCATGGTTGAAATGTTCTAAGCAAGTGTTTTTTTGTATCCCTTTCGACCCTTTTCTAACTCCTTTTGTAAACTTATAAAGAATAAAAAATATTCTCTCTTGGGAATACCACAGAAATATTCAACGTCTATAGATTAAAATGTTTATTTAGTATTATTCAATGAAACTTTTAAATCGTTGATCGTATTTAGAATTTTTCTATGGCTTTTCATTTTGAAAATCATTTACATACCAATGGCATAATATTTGATTGAAAATACGAGATAAAATTTATAAGATTTCCATCTAAATATAATAATTGAATAAAGGGAGAAAATCGTTGTTATAAAGCAAGTTGTCCATACTTTGATTTCTCGTGAAAAGAAGAAGAAAAAGAAGAAGAAAAAAAAAAGTCAGATCGATCTGTGGATCTTTAATTTTAAATAAAAGATTAAAATGATTGAAAGTTCACAAAGGTACCCCGTTACTATCGTCTTCTTATTTAGTAAGAGACGTGAAAGTCTGTGAAACGACGACGTAGTTACTGACCGTTTGCCATTTTCTTTGTTCTAAATGAAAAATTTCAAGTAAAAGTGTCTATTACCAATACACACAACTAACCGGGAATACTAACATCAATAAGGTTACATCTAACGTTAATAGCTCGGTCTCTCATCCAAGGGACATCTGGTGAACGCAAAATCGCGATTCCCATCTTGCAACGCATTATAACGAGCTTTCCTTTTCTATTCGTACCTACCTACGGAAATATTAATTGGCACTTGGCGATTACGTCAGAATAATAAACGCGTTGGCTTTCACATACTCGTCCTAGCCATCTTCCTAGCCATCCTCCTCCTCATCTTCATAGTCGTCGTTATTATTGTCGCTCCTCGTAAATCGAGACGGTGGATAATTTACGATCACGTTTTTCAGTTCACTTTAACTGAACTCAAATGATTTCGCTAATCACCCTAATCAATTCTAATCTCTGATACAAAGGAAAGGAACGAAGATCTAATCAAAGACAAGCTTACCGAGTTAATTGGATGCGAACGGGGATGTATAAATATGGGAAATAAATATTTTTATGATTAAAAAAAGAGAGAGAGAGAGGAAGATACGCAGATAGAAGTCTAACGAAATCGAAGGAAGGAGAATCTCAACGCTGACTCATTTCGAGAACTTGCAGCTGGTTGGAAGGAGTCAAGTTGGAGGTGTTCAACGCGAGCTGACCCCGTCCTGGCCGTTACCGTTTCTGAGTGACGTCTTCATGTCTGGCTCTGCGGGGCATTCCTCCTTCTCATTGTCCGCTCGTCCGTCCGCTCGTCCGTTCGCTCGTCCGTCAGCTCTGAACATTGGGATGTGTATCGCCAACCCCCCGTCGGCCGCCACTTCTCGCGATGAGAACACTTTTCTCTCTCTCTCTCTCTCTCTCTCTCTTTCTTTTTCTTTTCTTCGAGCAAAAAAAAAAAGAAATAAAATAGCAAAGCTCCCACCGCAACACATTTCTTTCTTCATTCTTCCAATCGGCGTTTAAGATTTAAAAAAATCATTTTGCGATGGTAAAAATAAATAATAATTTTCTTTAGATATGCTATTATAACTGGGATCAATTACGAATTAGAAAGGAAAATTATGAATATATCCAGCTATAACACCTTTTTTCAGATTCTAAATAACAATTTAAGAAATATCAATATAATTGATAAGATGTTAATTAATGTCAATTATAATAAGAGAGAAAGAGGAAAACAATTTATTACTTGATTATACTTCTTAGATTATTAATCTTTTGATAATATTTCAAAGGCATTTTTAATTGTTCAATAAATAAATCAAGGAATTAATTACCAACAACTGACTAACCAGTTTGAACTTTGGCGAATAACGTGCTACGACGTTCTTGGTTATCGGAATACTACTCGGACACGCGGGACCGAGTAACGTTGTTAGAAAGATTGATGTCTCTTGAACGTCGGTACGCTTTGCTCTCATCTCCGGTAGCAGTGGATTTTATCGAGAGAAGAGTATGAGAAAGAGAAAAAGATATAAAGAAATAGTGAAAGAAAGGGAAAGAGAGATGATGGTATGAGACTCGTACTTTTCGTGACGATTAGCGAAGGTGACGCTGCATATTTTTGACAAAAGTAACACGCCGCGGTGCTTTACCGCTGCTTCAGAATGTCCGTGTCGAAAGAGGAGACGACGACGATTGGAAAAAAATCAAAGATAGGAAACCAGAATGATAAAGAGAGTGAGAGAGAGAGAAAGGAAAAAGAGAAAAAAAGAAATAAAGAGAGAGGGAACAAATAGAGTAGGTATTTCGTTTTAATTGGTGACAATTAACGAAACGCTACCGTTCTCGACCATCCAACACGAGTTCTGTCCTCTTCTTCTTTTTCTTCTTCTTCTTCTTCTTCTTTTCCTACCATTTGTTTTCTTTTTCTTTTTGTGTGCTGTTAACACGATATTACAAACTCTTTCAAACAAAACTAACCCATTGAATACTCAGGTAGATATCATCTACAACAGTAACCGACACTTATTTTTTTATAGACTTTAATCATAAGACGTTAGCGAGATTCCTTATACAAACATATGGAAGACTAAAGATGAAAAAGTTATAAATATAATATTAAGATGAATAAAATATAAATTGTCGAGGAAAAAAAAGGTTAATAAAAAAGAAATACACGTGTTTATAAACCGAACGATCATTCAGCGCTAACATACTTCTTGTAATAAAACAAATTTATAATCAATATTATAAAAAGTTATAAAGAATACAGAGTCCCAAGGAAACCTGTTGTACAAGATTGTCGTTAAGCGAATGTTGAAATTACTTTTTTATAGGTCTTCTCTCAAATCTAAAATGTTTTTAAATTTGTGGTTTGTTTCTTTTGACAAAACCAATATTCATTATTATGAGATATACAGAATATATACAATAAACACTATAGGGATTTATTGTATGTTTTTAAGCACGTTGAAATCCATCAAAACCCCTATGGTGTAATTCGGGTAGCTACGAAACTGTCGTTCCATGACTAATATATCAAAGGAGACTAATAGGGCTCTAGGGTAAGCCACAACCGAAGATCTAAAATTTCATATTATTCGAAGATAGAAAAGAGGCACGCCTCCTCTCCTTCGACGGAAGCACACTAGGGTGTGTCAGGGATAATCGCGAAGGTTTAGCTAAGTTCTAAAACCTAACTAACAACATCCTCCACTCACGCCTTCTTTTAAACCTATCTCCGTTTTATCAAAATTGTATCATAATTATCACAATGAAGAATCATTTTAATTAATTACAAGAAAATATTTAAGTATAAAACTTTATAAACTCGCGATCATATGTTTGAACGATTATCAAGGTCCCCCGGTTAAGTTTAAAATAATAGAAATAAAGAAACATCGGTAGGAGTTTCAAAATTTGTCAGAAGAAAAAAAAATGAGAAAAAGAAACTTTTATCAATCATAATTAGAATTTATAAAAGAAATATATCCTACCTTGTCAACGTTCGTCGGATTCACGTCGTTGGAGTCTTCCTCGATTTGGGATTCACTATCGGTATCCCCCAACGGCAAGTCCACCGACGTGTTTCTTCTCAGGGATATCACCTTGTCCAGGATGATCTTAGTTCCTTTAACTTTTAACGTTTAACTTATTATATTTCCTTCGTCGATAAATATTTGGCTGAATCTAAAGCCACTCCTCCTTACATCTCGAACTTGATTAGGCTCATTTGCACAAAAGTTTCACAGAAAAAAGTTCCTTTCTTTTTAATTATATATATATTATTCAATTCAACTTCACGGATATTCAATCAATGAATCATGAGGTTGATAAAAATAATAACAAACACGTCAAAATGTTAACACGATGTCCGTCGTATTTTATTATCTTTTTTCTTTCCCGATCATCCGATAGTAAACAACACACGATTTCTACTTTTTCGGTATAAAAGAAACAAGAACAAATAATTAATTCGATGACGTTTTATAATCAAAAACGAGAATGATGGTTAAAAGTTGATGGTTAACGAGGACGAGGATGACGAAGATGACGAAGACGATGACAACGAAGAAGACGACGACGATGACGACGACGACGATGACGACGACGACGATGACGACGATGACGACGATGACGACGATGACTACAGGGAGGTGGACGACAAAGATGAGAACGATGACGACGACTATGACGACTATAACGACGACGAGTACTATAACGATAACTACGACAACGACAACGACAGCGACGGCAACGACAACGACGACGACGACGAGGACGACGACGACGAGGACGACGTCGTTTTTGCTTCCTGGTAGCACCGCTCGGTAGCGCTCTCTTCGTTCAGATCACAACTTCTTTCTCTCTCACCCTCTCTCCTCCCCTCTCTCTCTTTGTCTATCTTTCTCTTTCCCTCTTTCTCCCCCACCACTTTGAATCTGCAATCACGACGACGACGACGACGACGACGACAACGACAACGACAACGACGACTACGACGACGAAGGTGAAGACGAAGGTGAAGACGAAGGTGAAAACGAAGGTGAAGACGACGAAGACGATAAGAAGAGCCGTGATATATCGAGGGGAGACAACCGGGTTCGGGCTCGAGTGAGAACGCAACGCTCTCCGGATGCTGGACGTTCCGCGTCGGCTCGTATGTGAACGAGAATCGCGTCTCTA
This sequence comes from Mischocyttarus mexicanus, assembly GCA_023678845.1. NCBI lineage: Eukaryota > Metazoa > Arthropoda > Insecta > Hymenoptera > Vespidae > Mischocyttarus > Mischocyttarus mexicanus. Next base: position 1,906,258 of record JACGTP010000019.1, on the reverse strand, counting down.
CCGTGTGGGAGACCCGTGGAAAAGTGGATTTGAGTGGGGATATTAAGATAGAACGAGACAGATATATATGCATGTGTATATACATATATATATACATATATATATATATATAAATGTATATATATAGATATATATATATAGGGAGAGAGATAGAGAGAAGGGAGCCTGCGCGGACTCGTCCTTCCTCCTCCTTTCATCCCCACCACTCTCGATGAAAGCTGCTCCTGGATGGCCCTATCCTGCTCGCGAACAAGGACGTGAGTTTTACCATAGAGTAAACAGAGAAGGATAAAAGATACGATGTTGCATTATCTCTCTCTCTCTCTCTCTCTCTCTCTCGAGTTTTATCATTCACTTACTCGTTCTATCGCCATAGCTAGATTCTCTCTACCCTTTCAGTGATATCTTCCATAAGGTTACGAGTCGTGCAATTACCATAGCAATATTGTCCAGAAATGGTTAAAGTGAAAGAGAGAAAGAGAGAGATCTTTGCCTACGTTTAAAACTGTTCCTTTTTTCTTTCGAAAGTAGTCCATATAACAATTCTCCGCCATGTTGAAATGTTGAAATTTTCATTAATTTTTATTCAAGAAATGTTCTCGATCATCTTCGTATTTACATCTGTCTATGATATATAAACTTTGTTATTTAATATTATTTTTGAATTTAAATAAAAAAAAAAAAAGAAATCAAAACGTTTTATATAGATCAGACTAGTGTATTTGCTTGTATATCGTCGACGTATAAAAATAACCAACACACGCGCGTACGATTAAATTTGAAATAATAATCAAAAATCCGAAGGGAATCGGAAAGAGAGAGAAGAAACTAAATAAGAACTTTACCTTTTCGTCGAGTTACCTACCCCTAGAACACATTAGCTTGCTATCTTTCCCATTTCCTGACGAATTGCAAGGAAAAACACGACACACGCATATTCTCTTTCTCTTTTTTTTTAAGGAAGAAATGCATACACGTAACTCCGATACGAATAGAAGAAAGAGATGGAAAGGACGAGTAGGGTTATCAGAAGGAGGGAGATGGGAGAAGGGGAGAAGGAAGGCCATATAGAACGCGCAGCCTCCGCATGGACCAAAATGGCCGGCTGCGCGTTGGCCGATTGGTGTTTTGGATGCGGTAGAGGCGTGGTGAAAACATGCCGCGTACGAGCCACCGATCGACGATAAAAATGAATATCCCTACTAGAAAGGGAGAACGAGATTTGGTGGGCGGGGGTAATAGAGGGTATGAGTGAAGAGGAGAGTGGCGTAGCCGAATACGGTGGGGGGATATGAATGTGTAAAAGACAAAGATCGGTATATGTGTGTCGTATATATTTCCATGTGTGTGCGCGCGCGTGAGACTGTCACTCTATCTCTCTTAGTTTATATGTACAGTTAACGTGCAAGCTGCAATCGTGTTGTAAAAGGGGGGGAGAGAAAAGATAATGGTGGGGAGTAGAAGACTTTTTTTATAGATCCCTTTCCTCTCCTTACTTACAAATACATTTATATGGGTTATATGTGTATATGCAGAATACACGAAGGAAGGAAGGAAAGAAGGAACGAATATACCAGCATACGTATATGCATTTCCACCCCTTCCTTTCTCTCTTCTTCCCTCTCTCTCTTACGCTCTTCTACACGAGCTTCGCTGTGTAATGTACCGTGAATAGGAGAAAATAAATACGCGTACTGCGAATATCGATGTGTGTTGGTTAATATACGTAGATGTTCTTCAAATGTAAACTCGTGTTGGCGTTGGTGTACGCGAAGTATGTCTCTCGGAGATCGTCATTAAGAGAAATGCTAATTAGAGACGCGCGAAGATCATATGACGGAGTTGATTTATTTTTATTTATGGTTGTATTTTCATTATTTTTTTACTTCAACTCTCTTTTCATCTTTTTTTTTTCTTTCTTTCATCAAAAATTCATGCAAAAAAAAAAATTCGTCGAACGTCTTCCTTTTTCTCTTCTTTCTCATCCTCCTCCTCCTCCTCCTTCTTCTTTTTCTTACTTTTCTCTATACCGAATTGTTGTCAGAGTGTTTATGACGAGATCTCAATCTGTTTTATATAAACATCCACGTATATACATGTACATAGGTGTGTATATAGAAACCTCGGATATATTTTCACAAGGCACTGCAGTACCTTTGGAAAATGCAATGTGTCAGAGATGAATCCCTCTATTCGCTATCGGTCTCGAATACAAGAGCAGAACGGCTGTGTTATTGTCGTTTGTTTGTTTGTCGTATTCGATAAAGAGGGAAACGGAGACGTACAAAGAGAGAGAGAGAGAAGTACCCTTGGTACACTAGGATACCTACTAAATGGAGAGACATGCAAGGAAGAAAGAGGAGCAAACAAGGATGGGTGACCACCACCGGTTGGTAGTTCGGTTGCTTATATGAATGTGTATCGTGTTCCATTCTTTGCGCTTCTTTGCTCTCCTAAAATCGAATGTCAGTGAGAAAAGAAATGTCACAATATTCCTAGCATCTACGAGCTCGACATTTCTACCAAACTAATAATACTACAAAGCTTTTTTTCTTCTTAGTCTTATTAAAAAATCATCGCGATTCAAAAATTAAAAAAACGTAATTTTCATATTTAATGAATCATTGAAAATATTTTCAAATTATTGTAATAATATTTGTATCATTCTACTATCTATACTTGTAATTGTTTAAATTCAAACAAAACGCAATGAAAAAGATATTTAATTAAAAATGTAGAAGGATAATAAACAAAATTGAGACTTAAAATCTACGATTATCGTGTTGACAGAACTATCATCCCTGTTATTTCGGCATCCGTATCTAATCGTTTTTTTACGTTCTAGACCAACTAAAGTGGCCTAACAAACAAACAAAAAGAAAGAAAGAAAGAAAATAAAGAAAAAAGTTTTTCTTCGTATAAATACAAAACTCTTAGTCCTCGAAGCTTGCTCTTAGTAATCCGACGTTCGAATGTTTGACAGAATAATTTTCACGTTAGGGGGTGGTCCTTTATACTACGACCTGGGCCATCATCGTATTGTCGTTGAAATAAGCCATATCCCACATCATAAGTACTCCTGGGTATCCTCTACCTCTCTTTCTCCTCCTTCTCTTTTCCTATCTTCTTTGCCTTTTATGCACATTTTCACGTACGCACGAGGCATACAAAAACCGAAGGGACAAACGAGAGTCCTACAGTTGCACTCGCCATAGAAAAGGTTAAAGGGCGTGTAAGAGAGAAGAAAAGAGAAAGAGGCAACTGAAGGAAAAGAATATAAAAAAAAAGGAGAAAAAGAAAAAGGACTACATTGGAATTTTTTTCTCTTTTTCTTCTCTTTCTTATTTTTTTTTTTAATGTTCATTGATGCGACTATTTTATGTGTTTAACCACAATCAAATACGCGTTGTACATTAATATTTCTCTAGAATAAGATGATTCTTTTCGAGAGAGAGAAAGAAAAAAGGAAGAAATTTTAACAATGTTGAAATCGTTCGACGAATTTTTTTTAAAAATTCTAAAATAATTGACCATGTTTACGAAAACATATAAAAATGTTTAGATTAAAAACTGAATGAATACAATCGTAACGTTTGAGGAACGAATAAATTCTTAGGAGAAAAAGAGTCAAAAGGTAGAAAGGTCGTTTTTCAAGGATAGAAAATAAAGACTGCAACAACGTCAATCACGAACACAGAGAGGTTGCCGAAAAGAAAAAGAATAAGGAAAAGGAGAAGGTTACTCTTCTGTTACACGGGGTCCTCGTCACTCGACACCAAATCAGACAGAATCTGTCAAAAATCTGTCAACCGGTGACACGACCGTCGCCGTTCTCTTCCTCGCTTTGGTATTTTACTAACACGATGGATTTTCAGAACGATGATCGTGAAACGAATGGGATAGAGGGTTTGCATGTCTGTGTCCATCTATGTGTGTATGTGTGTGTATGTGTGTGTGTATCAGAGAAAGAAAAAGGAACAAAAAAGAGGGGCCAAAAGGAGGCAGGGCAAAAGTATAGTGGAAGAGGACAAAGTGGGCCTTCTCTCTTCTCCTGTTCTTCGTCGAAGAGCATTGGTATGTAAGTAGGTGGGCCTTGCCACCTATATTTGACACCTTTCAGTCTAATAAAATAAAATGCTACGCGGTGGAATGTGGTCTTCTCTCGTTTGGGAACAAAAAAATACCGCTTCCACTTTCGACTTTGAATATACCCGCGAGTTCCCTTTGCCGATCCTCCTTCTCTCATTCCCAAGGCAAAAGATCCTCTTCTTCCAGAAGACGATGATATCTCTCGGAAAGCAACGATAAGGGTCGTCTTCTCATTTTCGTGTCCTTTTCAAAATAAAAAAGAAAACCTGGATTGAAAGCACCCATGCGCGTTAAGTTCTCAAATTAAATTGAACAACAAAATATTTGTCTCTCTAAGACGCAAAAATAATATCTTGAATAGAAAAACTGTGTAATAGATTGTATGCAATTAATATTAATAATAATATCTAAGAGAATTAGAAATGAAAATCATCATATCAACAACTACTCCCGCTGGAGTCAGTAAGAAGTAATAACGCATTGTTTATGATTGGATATATCTGCGTCAGTCAACAGTAACGTTCGCACTTCATAACGGTCCAGCTTTAGAAAGTGGCGTTACTCCAAGAGAGTTGATCATCCAACCGTAACCGATAGCACTGTGGTCGAAGTATTACCACATATATACATGAACTCCTTTGTGAAAGAGCTTGATATATCGTGCACTATTAGATTTTTCGCCAGACCTATAATGTCTCCTCCATTGTGCTCGCGAGAGAGCACGGCTTCAACGATAAATCCTATAAGGATTTTTCAAAAGAAAGCATTTGCTTCGTCACGCCTAGGCTTATCATTTACAAAATCGTTCAAATGTTATTTTCCTTTTTCCATTAACACGAACGATTTATTTGAATTTTCTTTTTTTTTTTTACTTCTCCAAATACGATTATTAACATTCAAATATCGGTGACAACGTCATATATTTTTGTTAGTTTTTTAATACGTGAATTATTTTATTGTCGTTGACAGATTTTCTTCTGTATTTTCATGAAGAAGACGCATACACATCTCGATATATACACGAGAGTTCGTTTACGCAACACATACACATACATACACACATGCGCGGGCGCGCATAATGAAAAATGTTTTTTCTATCGACTCCTTCAACGTGCAGATTAAAAAGCGACTCGACGATTGCCTCTCGGCGAGCACTGCATTTACATTCGTTCTAATCCGATAAGAATCGTTCCTACAGATGTTTGGAAGGTTTGTTTGTATTGAGATGCACGAGAGAGATATATAATCTAGTCAATTTGACACCCTCATCGAGGACCTAATGGGTGCTTTCAACCCTGGAGGAACCAGTTAGGTACAGTTGTCAGACAAACTCAGGACTGGTCCCTCCAACTATAACCAACACACAAAGATCTTTAAAAGAGAGAAAGAATGAGAGAATAAAGCAACAGCGAGAAGAGAGATAAATGCGAATAAAGTATCTTCGTTTCTTCGTCGAATATCCTGCGATGGATGATCCTAATCTTTCCAGATTTTCATTATCCTTCATTTCGAGCTTCTCCCCCTTTAACTATATCTCTGCACTTATGAAACGAGAAAACTTATGAAATCCTTCTAGGACATTAATTCACTTTTTTCAGTCATCAACGAAGTTGGTACAGAGTGTAATGACACTTCGGTATACTTCTTGCGTGGTAGAAATCTAGAAACAAAAATATATATACGAAATGATCTATTTACAGCGAACAGACAGAAAAATTAAAGACAAAAAATAATAATAACCAAGAATCGTACCTTTGAATGATTGGTGGAAAATGATCTTTATTAACTTCGTTAAGATCTGGTGCTCCGCAAAGGAAGCTTACGATCGTGCCAATCACTATTGTAACCAAACAACCGATCAAAGTATAGTACATGAAAGAAATTGTGTAAAGGATGAAAGGTTCTTCCTCAACGTCAACTATCGGTACATTTGTCGGCATTGTTGTGGTATGATTGTTTAAAGTATCATTCTTAAGGAAACATTCGGCAGTCGAAGTTGGAAGCGGCTTATAGATCAACTTTTTAAGAGCCATATTCCATTGAGCACCAACAATGATCCATACCATTAAGGCCATAGAGAATGAGCTACCAATGACAGCACCCTTTGTTGTTGCCCATGGTACTAACATACCTAAACTGAACAAACCCAACATCGAACCAGCCGTAATCCCGGTCAAGCTCATAGACACTTGAAAAATGTCTCCAAGACGATCTACCACGAAGACCAAAGCCACACAAATGGTGCCTACAATAACCACCGTGATCTAGGATAATATAGAAATGGATTTCTAAAGTAAATTATTTAAACTGCACAAATTTTGTCTTATTTTCATTCGCAACTATTAAATTCGATTATTATTTTCTTATTTTTCCTTCATTACCTTCATAATCGTGGCTGCTTTTTTCTCTTTGTCAGGAATATCAGGCATCCAAGGTTCTATGAAATCCTCGTAAATTGTACCGGCTGCTGTGTTTAAGCCACCACTCATGGTAGCAAGTCCAGCACTGACCAAACCTGCAAGGAAAAGTCCTGGTAGACCTGGTGCATCAGCAGCTACATCCAACACGTAATATGGTAAAATTTGATCGCTCCTCGTTACTACCTGTTAAACAATATTTCTAATTTCAGTATATACGTATTGTCAAGAATTATTTTGTTTTTTTCTCAAGTTAAAAGAATCTTACGTGTGCTGTTATTGGATCGCATTTATAATATTTAGCGTACATAATAAGCCCGGTGAATACCGAAATCCATTTAACTATCACCTGTCCGACTGCCATAAATGCTATTGATCTGCAATAATGATTAATTTATGAAAAAAAAAAGAACAAGAAAAGAAAATATGATAAAACAAATGATCTTTTACTTTCGTGCTTCTGTCATTGTTGGTACAGCCAAAAATCTTTGCATGGAAACTTGACTGATTCCTAAGCCAACAAGCCATGTCGCTGACATGCCTAACGACATACCCCAAAAAGAATTTCTAGTAAATGGACTCGGATTCATGCTATTGAGATAGAACACAAATCATTATTATTATATATATATATATATATAAATTGATATTATTTGATACAAAATCAAACGTCAATGATACAATAGCACTTGAAACTCTTACTTCCAAAATATGACCCTCCCACCTTCATCTGCTATTTTCCAAATTTCGGCAATACCGCCCACGGATCTGATCCCTAACACGAGAACAGCAAACAAGCTTCCTACGGTTATTGTCATTTGAATCGTGTCCGCCCATACGACCGCTTTTAAACCACCCTAAAAATATATCGTAGATGTTAGAACGTGAGTTAGAAGATAAATTGTAATTTATATTCTTCAATAATAAAGTATATCTTCTCGTATTATTATTATTATTATTATCATTATCATTAACAAGTTTTAAGAAATAAAAGCTAAGGTAAAACGGTAGCTAAATTTAATAATAATAAAAAAAATGTAAGATTCATCGAAAATATAAAAAAGAGAGAGAAAAAAAAAGAAAAGATAATGGAAGATAAAAAAATTTTCTTTATGGATTTTGACGCGTATTTCTGCAAACACACATTCTGTTTCTAGAAAAAACACAATTCCACATTGTCAACATTCGGTAATAGGAGTTTTCATTCTCCGCTGATAAGAATTCACGACAGCTAATTCTAATAAAATAACGATGATATTAATAACAGTAATAGTAATAGTAGTAATGTGTTAGATAAATAAAAAAAAGAGAAAAAAAAGAGAAAAAAATAATAATATTCGTTTGGCAATGACAATCCATCATATTTTTCCACGTACATATTCGTTTACTATCAAACGTGATTGAGATCTTTGATAACGTCATGCTTCAGATATGACGTTTGTAAACGAAACGTCACGGAAGTTGTGCATCCTCTTGCACAGTTCGTTTATCAAAGTACATGTATCTCTAAACAACCCAACCTCGAGATATTCCTGTTTGACGATGACGAGGTTAATCGTTACATTGACTCGCGAATATAATCTTTCGCTCTTTTTTAAACGTTCAATCCTTACAACTCGATTTATTTTTTAATATTCTTACGCGTCGACTTATATACTTTTTTTTCTTCTTTTTTTTTTAAATAAACGAATTAAAGTAATTCGACGTTAGAGTTCACAGGGTTAACTATTTTCTTTTTTTTTTTATTAAGGAGTTATACGCAGTTAGAGTTTTCAAAAAGTACATCTATTCGAGTATATTCTCTGAAAATTTCAAACCGATCTGGTAAATATTTTCGGAGATATGCCCATATTTGTAAGGACGCTTCAAAGCGTTAGAGTGATTAGAGTGAAACTTTAAACGCGTTTTTCTCAAAACAGTGTTTTCAAAGTCGGTGATCGCGAGATCTTAAAAACGGCTCAATCGATCGATCTGAAATTTTAATACAACTTTCTCAGATATATTCCTCAGGGATTGGACGAAGGAATAAGATTTTCGATAATTATTTCTATTTTTTTAAACAATTTTTCGCGCAGAATTTTAGCCGAAAATTCAAACTTTTTTGATTTACATAGTCGCCATTTTATCAAAAATTTAAACTTTAACTATTCTTTAGTGTCAATTCCAAGATTGATCTATCCACTAAAAGAATCTGACCTATTTTTGACTTGAAAATAATCCAAACCAGAGTTAATCTCTGCCAAACGCCTTTTTTTGAAGACCTTCGGGAGATTGTTTACAGAACTAGTATACATTTTTACATGATCTAACAATAAGTGTCATTAATAACTTAAAAGTAGACACTATCTGACTAACTATTACTTGTATTTCTAAAATAAAATCCCTTTCTATAAAAAATTATTGAAAAAAGATCTTTTTTTAGCCTTGCAACTGCGTATAATCCCTTAATGAAATCAACTGTACGTGATATATACTTACTATAGTCGTGTAAAAGATGCAAACGATGCAAATAACTGGTGCAATTAAGTGCAAATTAATTGCGGTTGCTTGAGAAAATGCTAAAGCGGGAACGTAAATGATCAAAGGAATGTAAATGATGAGAGACAAGCAGTACAAAAATGATGCGAACAATCTAACAGGTCGTGCAAATCTTATTTCTAAATATTCAAATATACTAGTCAATTGCAATTTGAAAAAGACTGGTAAATAGATATAAGCGATGATCGAGCAAGTTATTAAAGACGTGAAGATGCACGCTGCATATTGGCTGCCATGTTGATACACTTCTGAAGGCACGCCAAGCAAAGATACACCGGATATGTGACTGAAAGAATAAAAATGATATTTTTCGTTTATTTCTTTTTCTTTAATTTTCACAAATTTTCATTTTAAATTCACAGCTCAAACTTGAATTTGGTCTTGTCTTTTTATTATTCAATTGGAACATATATTCTTCATTATATTTTTTTTTTAAATATTTATTTGCATTTTTCTTCGTACAAGCCAATAGTAAATAACAAATAAGATTACTAATGAACTTAATTCATTAATGAAATTAATTTATAAAGAAAAGTTTATATTTGATTGTAAAAAAAAGAAATAATCTTTCTTACCTCGCGATTAGACTCATACTGATCGGAAAGAAAGACATAGTTTTACCACCGAGTAGATATTCGGTGGTACTATCTTGCTTTTTGAAAAAACCAAAATAAACCCCAATAACCATACTGATGCCTAACAAGAAGACGAAGAGGCTGTAATCGGTCCATCCGAAAGTTAGATGTTCCAATTTGTTACCGATGAGAATGGATGTTGTATTATTATCTACCATATCGATTTTAGGCGACTCTAACGAGAATCACCGAAGATTTTATGCTCGTTTTGGACGTGTTCACTTAACACTTACTTTGATATTTTTAATTGTTCGTTATTTTTTATAAAATTATCAAACGCAATATTGAGAAGTATCTTTTCAAAACTGACCAGCTACGATTTAACAAAATAGGCCATAACGTTGATATACGAGAAACAAACGAGACGATCTTATTTAAGTTTGGAAAAGTACTCTTGACGATATCTTCGTGTATACTGATAATGGGGTGATGTGATATTTGATTCTATATGCATTACTTGTATTGTACGCAACATTGGACTTGATTTACAACAGGTATATAAAACGTTTAAATTCATGAAGATTTTGTAAATAGACACGAACGCTTTATAAATGGACACCTTTAGTCATTTCAAAAGATATATGCTTAATGACCTGTACTGTCGCGACTTTTGTTTGCTCAAAAAACAGGGAAGTTTTTTGAATTGTATATTACTCCGTGATAAGATCAAAGACGACGGAGGGAACTGAGAGAACTTGATTATACATGTATGTACCAATGCCGACAATTAATCTTTATCAAATGAACAAGAATTTCATCATTTTGATAAAAAAAAAAAAAGAATAGTATTTCTTAAACGTAAGGTACATATCAAATAAAAAAAGATAACCAACGTGTGATAACTTCCAGTAGTACCATGAATATAAATAAAGATAACAAGGGAAAAAGGAATTTCAATAATAATATATGACATATATTTTCTCTTAAATTATCCACTCTACTAATGTGTTCCATACAACAACCATTCCGTTAATTGTTGCATCCGACGTTGTTTTTCAGTTTCATCGCATTCCTTCAATATCTCATCTATAATTTTCTGTTCATCCTTGTCCAGATCTTCCAAAGGATTCAATGGACTAATGACCATATTTGGAAGAGTTACGTCGTAATAAAGAAATATCTGTCAAATAGATTGCAAATATAAATTATATATTCTTTTTTTTTTTATCTGTTTTTAACGTAATTAGATTACGTACTTTATTATTAAAAGTGTTGTACACAAGGCAAGGTGTTGGGGTACGTTGTACCACGTTGTAATAACCTGTACAAAAAGCTCGGACTGGTTCTTCAAATTGAAAACGTACGCTATTTCTTTGTTGATCTAAGATATAAGTTTGTCCGTCCCATGCACAGGCTATTATTTCATCGGAACCATCGTTGGTTACATCCAAACGGCACAGAGCAAATATTTGATGATCTACTTGCATTGCCCTGTAAAACAAGACAAATATATTATAATAATTGTTTCATCGTATAAAAAATATTTAACTCACCATAATATATTTTCATCCCTCACCAACATTATTGTGCCGTCCAAAGTGGCAAGAGCATATGGCTTCCCTCTCGAAAAATCTTCTTTAGGTTCATCCAACTCGTCATCCTTATCAATTTCATTTTGTATTTCTTGATTATTATTATTATTATTGTTGTTGATATTGTTTTTAATACTATCATCATTATTATTATTATTATTATTATTATTATTAAAAGAAAAATCTTCGAAAGTTGATAACAATAGATCTTTCTTTGGCTTAAGATCAAAGTCTCCGAGAATAACATTACCACCCAAAAGATTACCATCCACTTGATCAACTCCTGTAAAAATCGAACCTTATTAATAATTATATAAATTTGTAAAATATTACAAAAATGATTTATTATCACCTGCTGTATCTACGCTGGAATTGTTCAGTTCCGGTTGACATTGATACGATTTAGTTTCAACCAACAAAGACTTGATATTTCTCAAATTCGACGGACCGTCATCAATGAAAGATTGTTTAGCTGGAGTATCGTGTTGTATGATATTTTTTGGTACTTTTGATTCCAACGATGCCATTAACGATACTATACCCAATTCGAGATCTCCTATAATTTCGGTAGATATATTTGGGTTACGCATTCTAGATATTCCTAAGGTTTGATAATCGACACAACTCGCAGCTACTTCGTTATCCCCTTCGCACGATTCATTTTCTAATCTATGGTCTTCCGCGTTGCATTTTATTCTCATGAAAGTACCACCTGGCTGAGCAACTAACAATGTCGGAGTACCATCTTTCGAATGCTGTAATGTTTATTCAAATATTTCAAATTTTTAAATCCATAAATGTAATTTTATTCTTTGTAAATATTATTTAGTTAAACCTGTAGTGTAACTGTTCCAATTTGATTGGCACATTCCCATTTATTTAAACCAACTAGTCTACCAGTTCCGAAATCTATACTACTGGACCACCTGTATGATCTGACAACACGATCTGTTAATCCAAGTATCATTTCATTTGCACCATCTTTATCAACATCAGCTACCAAAACTACCTTTGTATTCGTTGGTATTCTTTGTACATGAACGCATTCCATTTTTCCAGACAATTCGTTTATTTCGCTAATATTATCTACGTGCTCTGAACTTGGTGAGCTCGTCATATTAATAATACTACCAATATCTATTTTCACAAGATAAGACAAATATGATGATATAACAAATATTTGTATTTTTAAGCGTATAATAAAATGAACGTACCAGCAACAGTCTTAAGATTTTCTTGTTCATCTTCTTTGTGCAATTGCGTCAATAACGATGGTACATTACTAGGATTAACAGATCTTGGACTATAAAAAATATGTGCCCAGCCATCTCCACAAATAACAACCAATGCGTTTCGTCCATAATTAAAAATATCACCTATAGCTACACAAGTTACAAGCCCAAGGCCAGTTATTTTCTGCCACAATTCAGATCCCTGAAAAATAATCGCCAAGTTAGAAATTATTAAATAGAGTATCTAATAACTTATCGGATATATACGATGAAAAAGATTATAAACTTACTTTAAAAATATAAAGTTCTCCTTCTGCTGTTCCCACTACTAATTCATTATCCCCATCATTGTCAACATCTCCTACCGTTAATCCATGTCTACATATAGTACCTGGCAGTTCCCATTGTAATCTCTTAACAAAACTAACAGCCCTCATATTTATAATACACTTTTGATTAACTTCTTTTAAAATTTAATATTGTATGATTATTTGGCATGGAAGCTTCTAGATATTGCCAACGATTAGGTGGCCAAACTATGCAAGTAGCTTTAGCAGTAATTAAACCAAGAGAAACTGGCCCAAAAGTATTCGAGTCCAATGAACGACCTGTGTGATCTCCTTCCAACCAACAATGTCCATCTGGAACCTAGAAAAATATCCAATGTTCAAGGTTCATTACAATGAGCAAGAAAATAAAAATGAATGTTTTTGTTTAGAGTAATAAGTTTGATATGAACCTGAAGGTAATCCGTTTTATATCCACGTGTACGTAAAATATCACCTGTAAGGCCTACAACTCGTTTGATTAATGTTTCCTTTGGTGATTTGGGTGATATCACAGATACTATTTCACCTCGTTGAATATCGTGACCACGTACAGCCCATCGACTTAAGAAAACATAATCTGGACTTTTTAAATCTGGATTTAAAGATGGTTGCATTGATATTCCTTCCACTTTAGCCACATATCCTACTGTGTCCAAGAAGGTAATCCCAATAGGGATTCCTACTAGGACATTACGTAAAAAATGTGCTATTCTCATGTATTACTCTAATTAAATAAGAAATAAAAAACAATTATTATATTAATATTAATTTACGTAAATTATAATAAAACATATAAGCAAGTTTTTATTTAGGTTAGATAAATGTACATGCATACATACTAGATTAAATATGTTTATTTCGTTTAAATTTCTTTTTATAATACACTCAAAAATGGACTTATTATTATAATTGCAATTAATACTTTAACTAAAATTTATTGCCACTAACATTATGTCAAATATGAAGATAGTATCCTTGGTATCTATAGAGGTTACTATCAGGGTTACCAATAAGTGTAGATAAATAAAAAAAAACTAAAAATAACTAACAAAGTATAATATTAAATGATATGCCAATATTATTATATATTTAAAATACTTGATATATTAAATATATTTGATATACATATTTATTTGAATTAATCTCTTCTTTGCATGCAATCAAATATTTGAAATAATGTTTTCTCTTCTAAAGAAAAGGATTCAAATTGTCGCGCAATTACCGCTAAAAATGAGCCAATCAAATACCGCGATTTGCGCGACACCAAATTTGAATTACTCTCAAGGTATTTATCAAAAATGAACAATTCTCTAATTTAGGGTTTAATCTCCATTTTTTTAATATTGCATTTATGTATACAATTGTAAGAATGATGCGTTCATTCTTTTATCATAAAAAACTTAATTTATTTCACATCTATTTTCAAACAACCACAACAGTAAATCAATTAAGCGAAATATTTAGTAGGTATGTTTTTTTTTTATATAATAGAGATTAATTCTAAAAAAAACATCGTTTATCTTTGAAACATCATTCTTTCTTTATTTAAACTTAAGAACACAGGGTGTCCTTATTAAACGGATCAAGAATTAAATTCTCGTAGGCAATACGACGCTTGTCCACCTGCCTCTTCTTCATCCTTACCTTCCCTCTTCTTATAATATTATATTCAATAAATCTTCATCTTTATCTTCTGTTTCTTTTTTCTTTGCTTTAACACTCTTCATTTCTTTTTTTTTCCTTCTTCATCTTCTTCATCATCATCATCATCTTATTCTTCGTCATCATTATCTTCTTCTTCTTCTTCGTCATCATCATCATCATCATCATCATCATCATCATCATCATCATCATCATCATCATCATCATCATCATCATCATCATCATCATCATCATCATCATCTTCTTCTTCTTCTTCTTCATCATCATCATCATCTTCTTTTTCGTCATCATCATCTTCATCTTCATCATCATCATCTTCTTCTTCGTTATCATCATCTTCATCTTCTTCTTCATCATCTTCATCATCTTCTTCATCATCATCATCATCTTCATTTTCTTCCTCTACTTCTTCCTCTTCATCTCCTTTTTCCTTTTCCTCCTCTTCCTCTTCCTCTTCTTCCTCCTCTTCTTCTTCCTCTTCTTCCTCCTCTTCTTCTTCCTCTTCTTCCTCCTCTTCTTCCTCCTCCTCTTCTTCTTCTTCTTCTTCTTCGTTTTCATCAGAGCTGTATAATTTCAAATCAGATTTAAATTGTAATTCCTTCTCCAAACCATTCAACTGTTCCTCATTACTCATCGTTATTTCTTGCGCTTTTACTTCGCGTTCGTTTTCATTCATTGATCTTATAACGGAAGTACTTTCTGTTTCTTCCATTATTTCATTTTCATCTCCAGATTCCTAATAGAGCAACCATTATTAGTAATAACGTAATACTTGAAGTTGTAATAGAATAAAATTGAAATATGGCTAACGTGTTGTTAGTATAAAAAAGCGAACACAATCGCAAGTAACTAAAAATACGATAACAAGATAATTAGAAATAATAAGCTGTGTAAAATGTTGATATTATTAAAAATAAATAATAGAGATTGTATGTGTTTGTGATAGAGAATAATTAAATTAGAAAAAAAGCATCTATATTAGCAAATTTGTAATTAATAAACAAACGAAGAAGCAAATTCGTATTAAATAATTTGCTAACATAAAGAAAACATATATCTGCGTTATCCAAGCATGATTATTATAATCGATAAATAACTGAATAAAATTGATAGGCAAACAATGAAATAAGTAAAAGAATCACCAAATAAAACAAGGCTCCGCGGTTTCATTTGATTCTGCTGAATTCTAATATTTTCTTACAGCTGCAATTTGGTCGAGACTGATGAGAGATAGTGTCATTTTGCCTGAGAGAATTATAGGTGCTTCAGAACTTTCCTCTGTTTTTTGTTCTTGAGTTTCTGAATCCGTAACAAGTAATTCACATTGCGAAGGTAGAGCACCTTCTAAATAAATTGGTACCGGTGGTGTCTTCTCCCTCTCAGTGTGACTATAATTTAACAACAAATACAATTAATTTTTATTGTACTAGAATATTTTTCTAATTAAAATAAATTGTCAATACCTATGGGGCGGGGGTATAATGGGGGTGGTAGGTCTACTACATTTTTGTCCACCCTCACAGCTGGCAGTCATTTCCATGCCCATAACTTTAACTGTTGGTGATTGTTCTATGCTTTCTACTTCTTGATCTTCGTTACTATAAGTTGTTTCCTGGACAGTAGAGTCTTCCTACAAATGACAATGTTTAATATTAATAAAATAATCATTTAATTAGTTAACACATTTGATAAATAAACATTTGTGAATATTCATCAAGAGAAAACTTATAATAATACAGCATTCTACTGTTATATCTGTAACATTATTCCCTACTATTAGAAAAGCCATATCATCTATGGGTTTATCTGCTTTGTTTGCGCATAATTTGAATATTATGCTAGAAATCTAATATGTAAGATAAAATAAATCATTAAATACATGTACCATCGGTTTTTAAAAACGCACATCATAACAGTAACAACTTAATATTTTCTATCACCATGATAAAAATATAAGCAATCGATCATGCACCAAACACGTTTTAGTGATAGTTATTTTGTTGATACTTTAATTACATACTTAATACCGTTCAATTATTATTTATAATTATATTTTTACTATGAAAAAAAAAATCGATATTAAGAACTATGATATTACTAAATTTATTCGAGTGCAATTCAAGGAAAAATGTACGGTGTAGTCTACTTTTTATCAAACATTTAAACATGGATTAAAAATATATGTATTGAAGCCTAAATAATTTTGTAATAAGATCATATTCTTATTAAAGATCAAATATGCAAAGGGAGGAGAAAGAACAACAAAGTTTTTCACAAAAAAAAAGAAACTCTCGGTTAACTGGTGTTAGGAATCATCATGGCAGTAAGTGATATACCTTAGAACAGTGATTGACCCCTGCCAGACCATTGGACTTTGGAGCCCCATCTACTACTCAAAAGGTAAAAAGATACACTATCAATTGGTTTACCCTAATCATCTTACATAACGATATTTATAATAGAAATAACACTCAGGTTTTTGTTTTTTTTTGTTTTTTAAATACAAATATATATTGTACTTTGAATAAAACTTAAACGTTCAATCGACAATTTAACAATTTTGATGACTGTTATCCACACTCATTTATATTTATCAAAAGTTATAGACCAAATGTATAAAGTTTTTTGTTGATATTATTATAAATTGACGAAGTTTATAAACGCACATTGGGATAGGTAAAGCTTGAAACGCAATCAGAACACAGCAACGTGCACATTTCTAAGGACTAGGAAACTGAAAATGTAGTAGTTTGCTTCAAAATTAATCTAATAAACCTTGATTTCTGGCTGTGAGCTTGGGCTATGCATTACTGAACGTGATATGTTGCCCATCTGAACAACAATTCTTTCCATGGCTGCTTCCGTCTCGTCCAAACGACGTCTCAGCTGATCTATCTCTATGTCTCCTGCCGCTTCTTGTGTTCCAGCATGTAGAACATTATCAAATCGGTTCAGAGGGTAAATACACGTACTTACAGTAATTTCATTTCTTTCTATACTTATTATTTATCAATAGCAATTATACTCATTGTATAATGAGAGAAAAAATACGCGTGTGTTCTAATTGTGCAAACCTTGCATCATACAACATTGTTGAAAAAAAAACAAAAGAAAGGTTCTTTTTAAAATACCCAAGGAAACATGTATATACCTTAATTCTAATAATATCCTTTCCAAAAATACAACAAAAAATATTAGCTTTCGAAGGAAGATGGTACAGTAAATAGTAATGTGCAAAATTTATAAGGACCTTTATTTAAAAAAATGATTAACTTACGATTGTTCAACTCCTCAATGGTTGGAGCAGGTTTATAAGGCGATTGTTCTTTTTGGTAATGCATTGTACCTCCCGTCATTGCACTAGCAAGTAGATCCGGATTGAATACTATTTTTCTAAATTCCTTTTCAGCAGCTGCTCCCGGATATTCTGATATAATCTCACTGTCAGAATTCTTCTTTAATACCTACAGTATTTATTAAAAGTCAATTAATAAGAGTACATTTATTTGATCATTATTTTTTAAGTGGAAGAAATATAAAATATTACCTTAACAATAGTATACAAAAAGAACAATACAATGCCTAGTGTATAAAGAGGCATAATAACTCCCATAGTTCCATTTCCTTTTGGTGCTGGTACTACGTGACCAGCACCTCCCATAGGTGGTCTCATTTTTGGCATTACATGATCAGGTCTATCTACTACTTTGGGTACAATATGTGAAGAAGGTATAGTTCTTCCACGTTCCCTTAATGCTGGATGAAGGCCTCCTGCGTGAGGTGGAGTACGCCTTTCTTGCCTTATAGTACCTGTATTCAAATCAATCATTATATTATTTTCAATATCGTTAATATATTAAGTTATATATTCATTCAAATTTATACAAATATAATTATTATTGCTTGCACATTCACAAATTCGAACTCAAAGTACTACACAGTAATCTAACATCACATGATTACCATTATTAGTAATATAATAAAAATAAAAAAAACGTATTATGTATATTACTTTGCAACATATTAGAATCCAGGAAGAGGTCATCATATAAATGTATTTGAAACTATTATAGCAATCCAAGCCTTGTACCCTAACAACCATCATGTTTGTATTTCTGGCCAAATGCCAAAGAAGAATAAATGATTTAAGTCTGTCTTCCATATATATCCGATGATCCATATATATAACGTGAGTAACATTATAGACATGCACATACACATTCTATTTAATGTTTCACTCTTAACAGAATTACAATATCATCATTATTATTTCTTGAAAATTAATTACAAGAAATTATGTTAATCATTTAATTTTAACATTCAATCAGATTAATATGTTAGTTATAGTTTTCCTTTTCTTATTTTTTTTTTTTTTGTAAAGAAATAATGTTAGTAAAATCATATAAAAATCTTGATAATTACTATGGGGCATCAAGATGTGATATCTTATAAGATGTGGTGTACCCAACTGCGATAATGGAATACCAAAATTCAATTTAAGACATATAGAACCATTGAACGATCTGATTTCTTCCAAAACTTGTTTATAAGTTTTTCCCAGACGTTCATTATCTGCTAGATAGGTGTATAGATCTATTCCGCATCTTGCCAAAACTTCTTCCCTACATAAGTTAGCTATTTGTGGTGCCATTTTATTAGTTTTAAAGGCATCCTTCAATCGTGGATCAACTTGATGATGTCTCAAAATATTTTGACACATTTCTTGCATAATGTCCAAAGTAGTAACATCACTTTCGAATAATACGTCGCAGCATGCTAATAAATATTCATTCGATATACAACATTGAGAAGAAAGAATTTTATGTATTACTAATTATTTAAAATTTAATACAAAAAAAATAAATGTAAAATAACTTAATGGTGTAATAATATTTGATCGTTTAAAAAAAAAAAAAAGTATCTTACACATGCAACAGCAACGACATTGAGAAATATTTAACAGCAACGATTGATTGATTTGCTCTTATTTGATAAATCATTTATATAATTATTATTATTAGGATTAACTTACTTTCAGCAGAATTTGAATGATGAGAGTTGACAGACGCCGTAAGCATGGGGTAAAAAATTTTTGGCCACAGCACCGCGAAACATCCAGCCACAATAGCCAATATAAAAATTGTCTTTCTCGGACCAAAATCTGTTATCTCGGACATCGTTCGTATCGATTTTTCGTTCGTTTCTATATAAATATCGCGATTTTGTTAAAACTATAAACTCGATTATTAAGCTCTTTTAATCACATCCAAAATTTCCTTGCGGATGAACGACGTCGTGTCGTCGGTCCTTGCTGCGCACCCGAGCGCACTGTCGTCTGCTATTTCTGTCATGGTACAGGGAAGCATCGATAAACTTAGGCACCTGCTTCAAAACTTACATTATGACGTAATCCAAGTTTTTTCTTATTTTTCCCTTTCTCTCTTAAGTCAAAATATTTCTGACATCGAAATTAATTATTCGTGTATACACAAAAATGGTATACGTCAAATTTTTCAATTAATTTTTCATTTAATTTCAGGCGAATTTTACCCTTAACGACCTTATATGGGTCGTTCCGTGCAAGGCCCCGTATGAAAACGACCGACCCATATATGGGTCTTATCCTATCGTGGGAAAATGTTTTTGATTATCGAATGATAGTAGGCATGAAATTATTTTGATTGATGACTTTTTATTGATTATTACAATTATACCTAATAACACTTTTGATTCGAGTGAATAACGAGAATTAGTCGGTAAAGCAATGAAGCGAAAGATATTCTAGAAATAGCAGGTCCTGGCAATGTCACATAAATATATGTATATAGTAGATGTTAAGAGAGAATAGAAAGAAAAAGAGAAAGAAAACCTTGTCCGATAAATGGCTAAGAAAAATTCTACATCCTTATTTTATGACTCATCAATTTTCTATTACGTTTATTTATTATTTACACAATACTTTATACGTAAATCTAAAGTAAACCTAAAATTGATTTGAAGTGATACTTTATTTTGAATGGTAATCTAAAATTTATACGTCTCTTTCCTAATAAAGTTTACGAACGCGATTATTCCGGCCCACCGCGCTGAAAAATAATAATAATTATTATTATTATATTATATTATTATATTATATAATTATATAGTAATTATTATATTATTATATTAATAATTATTATATAATAATTATTGTATTATTATTTTTATTATTAGAAAATTACGGAAATAAGTATCTACGTTTCTCAATTCGCGTTATAAAGTATTTATAGTTTTCATTTTAGAGTTTGTTTTAGTTAATGAAAAAAAAATACAGAAATAAAAAATAGAGTTATTTTCTTATGTAAGTTAAATCGAGTTTACGTAATTATTTTCTATAGGTGTGATCTGTTAGTTATTTAGTTGAAGATTAATTAAAATACTTGCATTGATATATTCAATTTCTTTTTCGCTAATAGGTCTTCGATGAAATCTTGCAGGTAGATGAATATCATCGATAGTTGGTAAAGCGATAACCTGGGGCCCGGTTGCACCTCGCGATGAAGCCGTCCCTGACGTCGCAGATGGAGCAGCGCTCGCACCTACGTTTACTAACCAATAATGACAATTTCACATTGTCAATTAATAAGTGCATACATAACAAATCTATTCGAGTTACCTCTATTAAGACCTCCTTTACGAAATCTTATCAGCGGTACATGTTGTTGTACAACCTAAACAGGGAAAGAAAATAATTCCGATCAAAATTAGATCAGAATTTTCCACTTGTTCTTAAGCGTACTCCATTTATTTGTTATCTTCTGTCGTCCATTATTTCAGTTAAAAAAAAATATTTCTCTACACTAACCTTCCATCCTTTGCTTGCCATCATAATTTTTATATAAAACTATTACGAACGATAGAACAACTAAATTTATCTGCACAGAGAAAGTGTCGGACATTCTTTTCAGAACGACCAGTAGATGGCGCTTATGTTAACGCCCACATTTAGCGCCCCATAACTTTGTACGTAAAAAGTATTTAATAATATGCGAACACGACTTAAGGGATAGTTTTTTTAGAATAAAAAAATAAGTAAATTTTTTGATAGATATAAATGAATTTTATAGATAACATAACCTCACAAAATTCTAACGTATTTTCTCTTTTATTCAAGTCATAGCTAGTAATGATTTTCGCGTTTAATTTAATTTTAAATATTAGGGTCGATCGAAAAGTAATACAGTTTCTATATTAGTCAGCTGATAGTGTACCTTCAAAGTCGATACCAAAGAAAAGAAGAAAAACATTACTTTCCAGTCAATCTAATATTAAATCTATCTCGAATCAGTTACCTTTTATTTAACTATGCTAAGTTCAATGTTAGTACAATAAAGAAACTGAAGGATCAGAATTTAAAATCTTTTTGTAATATTTTATTCAATTAGAAAACAAACTAAATTAATTAATAACTACATATTTCAATAAGTAATAATTAAAAAAGAATAAAGGTATTTGCGTTTAACTATGATTGTAAATATTAAGAATAATTTTTAGGATTTATAAAGAGCATTAGAATTTTATTTCATTGGTAAATTTTATTATTTTTAAACTTAATATACACTTATTGTATATTAGATCGAATACATACATTATAACGTACATTAGACACAGGAATGATAAATAAAATGACAAAGTATGTTACAAAAAAAGAATGACGTCTGGTGTGTAAGTAACCACATAAAACGTGGCATGGAAATCAAAGAGGGTTAGTAAGAAGATTTCTCTTTGATCTGAACAGTCTTTTTCTATACTATGACATAACGCCATAACCTTTAAAATTTCTTTAGAATGTTTAATCTACTTCTTCCATTCGCGATGCATCTTCCGTTTCGCTACTTTCTACTTCAGGGACTGCTTCATCTATTTTCAGTTCTTCTTGCATGGAGTCATCTTCGTCGATGCCAAGACCTAACTTAATCATTCTATAAATTCTGGACGCATGGATTTGTGGTTCATCCAAAGTAAAGCCAGACGAAAGTAATGCAGTTTCGAATAAAAGAATGACTAAATCTTTAACAGCCTTGTCATTTTTGTCAGCTTCAGCTTTTTGGCGTAGAGTTTCAATGATCGAATGATCTGGATTGATTTCAAGATGTTTCTTAGCAGCCATATATCCCATGGTTGATGTATCACGAAGTGCTTGGGCCTTCATTATTCTTTCCATATTGGCAGTCCAGCCGTATTGGGATGTAACGATACAACATGGCGAGTCGACCAATCTGTTCGATACGACAACTTTTTCTACTTTGTTATCAAGAACAGTCTTCATAACCTTGCACAAGTTCTCGAATTTGGCTTTGTCTTCCTCCCTCTTCTTCTTCTCTTCCTCGTCTTCAGGAAGTTCTAAGCCTTCTTTGGTTACAGATACTAGTTGTTTGCCATCGAATTCTTTCAATTGTTGAACAACGTATTCGTCAATAGGTTCAGTCATATAAACTACTTCAAAACCACGCTTCTTAACACGTTCTACAAATGAACTGTTGGCAACTTGTTCTTTGCTTTCTCCAGTAATGAAGTAAATATGTTTCTGACTTTCTTTCATCCTACCAACATAATCCTTTAGAGAGCAAGCTTCATCTCCGGATGCAGATGTATGATACCTCAACAAATCTGCCAACTTGCTGCGATTAGTACTATCTTCATGAATACCTAACTTGATGTTTTTGCTGAATTGTTCGTAGAACTTCTTATAAGAATCTTTATTTTCAGTTAATTCCTCAAAAAGTTCCAAGCATTTCTTGACGAGATTCTTTCTTATAACCTTGAGAATTTTATTCTGTTGCAACATCTCACGGGAAATATTCAATGGTAAATCTTCGCTGTCTACTACACCCTTAATGAAATTCAGGTATTCAGGGATCAATTCTTCACAATTGTCCATGATGAATACTCTGCGTACATACAATTTAATGTTATTTTTCCTCTTCTTATTTTCAAACAAGTCGAATGGCATACGACGAGGAACAAAGAGCAAAGCTCTGAATTCTAATTGTCCTTCTACGGAGAAATGCTTAACAGCAAGATGATCTTCCCAATCGTTGGTAAGAGACTTGTAAAATTCGCCATATTCCTCCTGTGTAATATCATCAGCATTTCGAGTCCAAATTGGTTTAGTTTTGTTCAATTCTTCATCTTCAGAATATTTTTCTTTGATAGTCTTCTTTTTCTTTTTCTTCTCTTTATCTTCCTCTTCCTTGTCTTCATCGACATCCTCTACCTTTGGTTTTCCCTCCTCATCTTCTTTCTTTTCTTCTTCTACCTCATCCTCGTCTTCGCTCAATTCCTTTTCACGTTCCTTTTGGACAACCAATTTGATTGGATAGCCAATGAATTGAGAGTGCTTCTTGACAATTTCCTTAATTTTAGCTTCCTTAAGATATTCAGATTGATCTTCCTTAATATGGAGAATAATTTTAGTACCACGTCCTAAAGGTTCACCAGTGTCTCGTTTAACAGTGAATGAGCCTCCAGCACTGGATTCCCATAAATATTGTTCGTCGTCATTGCTCTTGGATACAACGGTTACTTTGTCTGCTACTAAATAAGCAGAATAAAATCCTACACCAAATTGACCAATCATGGAGATATCAGCACCAGCTTGAAGAGCTTCCATGAAAGCCTTTGTGCCAGACTTGGCGATGGTACCAAGATTGTTAACTAAATCAGCCTTAGTCATACCAATTCCAGTATCAATAATGGTAAGAGTTCCGTCATTTTCATTAGGAATAATCTTAATGAATAATTCTTTGCCGCTATCGAGTTTGGTCGGATCTGTTAATGATTCGTAACGGATCTTATCAAGGGCGTCACTGGAATTTGATATGAGTTCTCTCAAGAATATTTCTTTGTTTGAATAAAAGGTGTTGATAATTAAAGACATAAGCTGAGCAATTTCAGCTTGGAAAGCGAAAGTTTCCGAATCAGCTCCTTCAGCTTCCATTTTTTCAGCCATCTAAAATTAATATAAATTGATTTTAATACAAATCCTAAAGAACAAAAAAATAATAATAATTATAATAATTGCACATTCTTACAGTAAAACACGTGACTAAAAAGTAAAAAAAAAAAAAAAAAAACTTAAAATGTATTTAATTAACAAAATAATTAAATAGTTTTATAATTCCGAAAAATTAAATAATAATAATTTAAAAGAAAAAGCGAATTATTTTCTATATCTTAAAAAATCAATAGCATTAGCGTAAAAAATGATTCATCCGAATCTAGGCGCGTTCGACAAAGCGGTAATTTTCAATTTTAATAGTAAAAAAAAAATATTTTTAATAAAATAAGTTGAATAATGATAGGAAATTTACTGATAATATTTAATGAATGAATTAACACAATACCTTTAATGTGATTAGCTAGTCAAAACTGGTAAAATTCACTCTGGAGTACGATAGCACAATGTCGATTCGTGGATTGTAAGCGACTGTTAACCCGCGTGAGGCGTTCCGCCTTATATACCGGTCAATAATTCTGGAATATTCTAGAACATTCTAGAAGATTCGTGAGCTCTCGAAGTACATTACTTCCGGTAAAACGTCTATTTTATCGACACGAGTTTTTGACTAATTTATTATACACTATCCAATCTAACGTTATCTTGTATCACGCGAATAATTATTTCTATTTCTAATAGTAACCTTATCATTTATTGCATTTATAAAGAGCAAAAAGTAAATCTAGTTTTTATTTGATACGAGTAGTACTTCCGGCATTTGGAAGCAGAAAACGATTTTGCTTTGAGAGAATATTCTCTGACCATCGTCATAACCATGAAACGCTAATTTCATATTTGTCATTGTTTTTTATTGCAATATCATTTATTCTATTAGCAGATGTTTTAATGTTCTTGTTATTTTTTTATATTTCTAATTCATTGACTTGTCTATCTTTATTTAATAAGAAAAGAATATAAAATGTAGACGTACACGTGGCGCGCTTGCGTTCAATATAGAAAATACTAGAATTTCCTTGATTCATGTATCGGAACTATAAATAATATACATATATGTATATATAAATATATATAATTTAGAAAATAATTAATTAAGATATTTGGATACTAAACAAGGATGACATTGTTTTTACAAAAATTAACGCAAGTCATTATCGATAAAGAAATGAAATAAACCATAAGATATGACAAAGTTATGTCAAATCGATCAATATTATAAATTTTATTATTAAATCAGAATGATATTTTTGTATGTAATATATAAATAATTGAAAAAATAATTAAATTAGAAATTTGGATAGTAAAAAAAGGAAGACATATTGGTTTTACAATAATTAACGCAAATAATTATCGATAAATATAATAAATGAAATAAATCATAAGATATGATGAAATTTATTTCAAATCACGATCGATGTTATAAATTTTATTATTTAATCAGAATATTTTTCTTCATTATTATCGGATGTGTTTTAAAATTGCAAATGCATTCAATGACTATGAAAAATTTCTATTGTATTATCATTAGGTCATAAACTCATTGAAAAAAAAAATGTCCGTTCTCGGTCGATACAAAATTTCATGTCGCGTTTGGGATGTGGCGCCCCCTAATGAAGTTTCACGACTTGATATTAAACCAAATTTTCATGTAACTTACGGATACGTGGATCTATCCAGAAAGAATCTTTTTTTTTTTTTTTTTTTTACATCATTCGTAATTAGAAGAAGACAGGTATAATATTCGTACGAGTTTTTGTTACAATTATCTTGTATTATTTTTATCTCTTATTTGGTTATAATTATTTTTACCTATCGTTAGATTCAAATTATTTAAACAAATTAATCAAAGATATCGTGGGCTCGTAGTATTGCGAATTAATAATAAAAAAAAATAGGGTTATGTTGAAAAGAAATTAAAATTAAATTGGAATTGAATAAACTGTCTATAATTAGAAGTATATTATAATTTAAAATGAACTAATGTCGATGTCTTCTAACATCATCCTAAAGAAAATATTCCATTACTGCGGATGTTCATACATAATAAGAATGTGTGTAGAGAAGGAGGATAATCAAGTGAACACACATTCCCGGACACCTTTATTGTGGGAAACTATCGTCGTCACGTACCGTGTCGGTCTATGTTCCGAAACCTTAAAGACGTTCTTCATCGACGAAACAAGCCTTTGTCGAAATATCCTGTTTCTCGGTAAAGACGCTCGCACGTTGCACGTTTTCGTTATTTTATATTTCAAAATGGCGGGAAAAATCTTTTCATACAAAATATCATTTCAAATTGATAATACAGTTATTGGAATTAAATAATTATTACATTTGCGTTGTACGTATTTAATATGAATAATTGTTAAAAAAAAACAATAAAACAAGAAGGAAAAAGAACAAAAATGGAATTCTTTTATCTCTTTTAATGTATTTACGTCACGCATTGACGACACTAAAGTACAATAATAATTATAGATGCTTCGACCGTAGGTTCACGCGCGAAGAGAATACAGAAAAGTTTTAAGCTACGATAGAAATGTTTTATTTTACTATTCAATTGTTAAACCGATGTTACTTACCTTTCTTTCTTACTCGTTAAATATTTTCTTATATTATTTTTAATACAAATAGCTGAAAGTTTCTTCAACGTTGATTCCTGACGAAACGGGGTGGGGGGGGGGGGGGGGGGAGTTATCGGAGTATGTTATTTATTTATCTCGTTAATTACATTACATAGCTAAATGTTTAAACATATTTATTTAATAAATATAAATTTTATATTATATTTTATAATTATATAGTTTTTGTTATCAGATATACATCTCTTTCTTAATATTCATTTTTTGAGTTACGTTACATTGCTTATTTAACATTTACACTAATTCTAATTATTTTATTCATTAAACTTAATTTAATTATTTTATTTCTCTTATGATAGAAAAATAAAGCGTACACATATGATTAAGAATTGTTAAATTATATTATGATCTCATGGAAAGATAAAATAAAAGGTAAGAGACGATATTTCTTGCTAATCAAAACTTCCCACAATCGAATTTCTTCGAACGTTCTGAGAATTCGGTTAGAGTTGTGTATATCAAGACACGATGTGTTCAGGATGTCAGGTGTAACAATGTTCGCAGTCTCGGTACTTTAATTTCACTGAAGCGTAGAGGCACGTAAGAGGGAAGATCGTTGGAGTTGATATGGCGAGGAGCTTAACTCCGGTAACCTAGCTTTATGACGTCGAGCAAAACTCATACAGCTAGATAACCAAAGAAAATGTCCGCGTCAAAATTTTTTACCTTTGGTTACTAGCCCTTCTTCTTTTTCTTCTTCTTCAAAAAAAAATATTTCTCTTCTTATCTTTCCTTCTTTAAAAAGATACTCTTCTCCTCTATTTTCCCCGCGACTGAACAAACTTTTTTACATCAACGATTAAATAGTTTTGTTCTTTTTCTTAACATGATTTGAAGTTTACTAATCAAATTATAGAAATATTTGTTAGCTCGATTTTATTGTTCTTTCATCTTTCATCTTCTTCTTTTTCTTCTTTTTCTGAAATAGAGAACGAAATAGATAAGAGGGAAACGATAGAATCGTTTTATAAGAATCGTGTTCCTTTGTCGTGCAGCATCGAATTGATTGATATGCACGTCGGGTGTCTGTGAAAAGTGAAACACAGACAGTCGTTGACATTTCAGAGTGAAAGTTAATCCCATGGCTTCGAGATAGGCCCATACGAGAGAGAAGCGGGGTCCAGGTGGTATAATCTTGCAAACTAGTATCCGGAGAACAATTTTAGGTTGAGCTAAGAATTTGCAAATTTAATTTTCAATACGAATTTCATCATTTCTTTGAAAATACTCGAAACATTTACGTTAATAAACGAACGAACGAACGAATGAATAAAATTAATTAATCAATCAATTAGTATTCCAAAAGGCGCGTTAAAAATCAGCACGACGAATAATAACGTGTCCAGTATTGAGAGAATCGTTATTTTAATAGCGTATTGTTACGAAACTTGTTAGTGTGTTGTAGAAGATAATTAACGATGGCAATTAGACGATGTAATTATTTCTTTTAGACGTGCTTATCATCGTATCATCATCATCATCATCATCATCATCTACGATTCCGCGTTAAAATGAATCGCAGGTTATTGGAAAACGCGTCATTTTAAATATGGCGCCGATATTGTGTCTTGCGTCGGTTCCTGGAACAGAATATGTAAAAATAATATGAGTAACGATAAGAGTATCATCGTATACGTGTATTTATCATAACACGATGGTTCTTTTTAACGTCTTAAGATAAACAAACAAACAAACGATTAAAAAAAGTAAAAAAAAAAAAAATAATTCAATTAAGAAAAGTCATTGGTTTAAAGAAGAAAATATATTACGAGTTGTTTGCTCGCGAACGCCTAACTCGATGAAGGTATAATTTTCGATTAATGTTGCTCTCGTAACGGGAAATGATAATAATAAAAAAAAAAATAAGAAAAATAAGAAAAATCTTTTCTCTCTTGGTAGTGGGTCGGAGTCGATTGTAGACCAGTATAGGAGTTTCGTAAGAACACCTTCATTTGGAGAAAGTTATGATCTGGCTGTATTGCTCGCGCGTGTCCAGATCTTATTTTATTTTCCAAGCAACTCTCTCACTCTCCTTCTTTCTTTCTTTCTGAGATCAAAAACTTTCTGTTTTCGAAACGAGCACACGCTCGATTTTCTAAGATCGTTACAGAAAATTAATAATAGACGTAGATTATACGTACGAGTACTAGGAGTAGTCTCAATTTACAATTTAAATTCTTCTCTCCATCTCGATATACATAGAAGCAAACGATGATAAAAAGACATTGTAGATAATTATTACTTTAAGAGATTATTTCTCGTAACGATTAGAAATATTAAAACTACCAAGGTTATTGCATTTTTTTTTTTCTACCTACAAAATATATTAATTCGCGATTCTTAAGAACATTATTCATTTTAACGTATAAATATTAATCAATAATACAAATCTTATACACAAAAGGGGTATTATACGTAATATTGATGAACAAATGGCGGCTTAGTTAGTTTGAACGTTAGTAAAACACACGTCTTCAACTTTTTACACGATGTTTTCCTTTTATTTCTTTTTTTTCTCTCAGGTAAGCGGACAAGACGAAATTCATGAAACATTCTGCTCTCTCTCTTTCTCTCTTCTCTTTTTCTTATTCTTTTTCTTTCTCCCTTCCTCCTCCTACCTCCTCTCTCTTATTGACACACCGGCCATCTTATCCAAACCATGAAATCGTACGTGTCACGTACCTACGGTAAACACTGGTAAATATGTATATATATATTTCTCTCTCTTTCTTTCTCTTACGATAAGTCAACCTTCGATTAGCTCATTTTGCTTACCAATGTTGTTATAACTATAAAATCCATTACTAATCCGTCGACTACGATCGGCAACGATCGACTATTCAGCAACCACAAAAATATTCAATTTGAAATCTTACAATTGGAGATTATATACAAGCTTATCCCATCATTTGGCTTGTACTAAGCACAAAAAACTTAAGCAAAAATGATCGCGAAGTTATTAAAGTTGCATAATTTTTAATATTTCGTTAAATATCATCGAGGATTGGATTACGACGCGTAATGACTTTAAAACACGTTGCCATTATCACAGAGAGTAATCAAACGTGACAAAATTTGTCTTCTCTTTAAACTTGATCTAAAAAAGACAAAGAAAGAAGATCGGAACGAGACCTGGTGTTAAAGTTTTAATAAAACATTTTACGAATATTAACGATAACGACAAGAATTAGAACAATCTGTTTAATTTATTAATATTTGA
Source organism: Mischocyttarus mexicanus (assembly GCA_023678845.1). NCBI lineage: Eukaryota > Metazoa > Arthropoda > Insecta > Hymenoptera > Vespidae > Mischocyttarus > Mischocyttarus mexicanus. The sequence continues at coordinate 1,875,965 of JACGTP010000019.1, read as the reverse complement.
AAGAGACTGATAATTCGAATGATTAAAAACGTTGAAGCTCGTTGCGTTTAAAAATGTTATATATTTTTCCTCCTTCTTTCTTGTTCTCCTTTTTTATTTTATTTTATTTCGAGACCACTACATCACATATCAACGACGTTTATGCAAACACAGCTGCATCATCGTCGAGATAGTCCGAAGGAAATGCTTTCGTTTATTGTTATCATCGATTTCGAGATATTTCATATTATCGACTAAAAGATAATTATAATTCCCTCGAACGTGTATAACGGATAATACGAATGGTAGAATTAAAATAGCAAAATTTTCACCGTTCAAAATTTTGAGATAGGAACCGAAAAATATCTTCGAAGTTAACCGAAATAAATCAAATAAAATGAAATAAAATCTAAACATGAATAGATACGATTGAAATTGCGCGAAACGCAAATACTTTGGATCCTTCCCCCTCCCCTCACCCCCCTCTGCCAACTCACCGAGCATGCATGCATCAAACACGTGTTGTTGAGAAAAATAATGCAGGCCTTAGAAAATAATTGCCAGGTAGCGGAGTTAATTTTGTGTAAAAGAGACCATCAGTAAATGTTGAAACGATAGGAACGAGTTGAAAATAACTTTACGAGATGGATACTGGATAAAGAATTTATATTCTTTAAAAAGAAGAATAAAGAAGAAGGATTAAGGTTAGCAAGTAAAACTTCTAAATATAGAATTGGTGCGTGCTTATTTGGCAAAAACACCTAACTACATTGCTCAAGTTTTGAATAAGATAAATTTTTTGGTTACCTTTTTTCTTTTCTTTTCTTTTCTTTTCTTTCTTGTATTCAATGTGGTTCTGAAGAATAAATTCGTGGCAAGTTTGCGTGTAAGAAATTTTGTAACGTTGGTAAAGATTCAATTTTGAATAAGACAAAAATGTCGCGAATAAAATTGAATGTAGGACTCTGACTGGATCAGGTGGGAAGGAGGAAGGGAGATGACTCAAACCTTCTATTTTTCGGACAACTGGTCTAATCTTTGAGTTATCCAGGGGTCCCTTTTGATCAACTTCCTCAGGAATATGTATCTACTTTATTTAAAATGGTAATTCCCGATCCCACAGTATCGTTATTATTTTCTTTCTTTCTTATATTTAATATGGTTCTAAAGGGGAAAAATTCGTAGGAAGTTAGTGTGTCAGGAACGCATCGTAGGATTCTCGCTCGCCCTACCGTGAACCCGTAAACTATAAAGTTGAAACGCATTCACCGGCAGAACGAAGATCGTACGTGATATTAACAGGGAGAAATAAATGAGTGTGTATGTATGGGATATACGAGTATACGTATGTATGTATGTATGTATGTGTGTGTGTGTGTGTATAGTAAGCAAGTAAGTAAGTAAGTAAGTAAGTAGTCAGGACCGTAGCGAAACGGTTGGCTTTGTCCATCCTGTTTGAGTGGAGGTTCCTTCCGACTCTTTCATGAGAAAACGAACCCAAGGTATACGCGAATAAGTTAGGTGTGTACTTTATTTTTATACGACGTTCTAACCGTGTGAATTTCGATGTACATACATAAATAAATTGAAACGCAGACGGGCAGGCAGGTAGACAGGCAGTTAGGTTCAATCGATTAGTGTTACCAACGAATAAACGTATTTATTCAAAATGAAGGTGACTCAAAATATGTTTGTAAGCTATACACCCGACTCGCAAATTAACTGTGGATTAGAACTTGGCGATGACTAATAGTCATCTGAGAATGCTAATCGTTCGTTCTAGAGTTGAATATTACTTTTTTCTCTCTTTTTATTTTTTTTTTTCTTTTTTCTTTTTTCTTCTTCCATTTCTTTAGCTTCTTTTCCTTTTTTTTTCAAATATTTCTGTACACGTTAGAAATTCGCGTGATTATTGAAAATAATAATTATAATGTATGCTAATATGTGGGAGGAGAATTGTAAGGTAGTAGAAGAAGAAGAAGAAGAAGAAGAGAGTATGACGAAAGAAAGAAAGAAAAAATAAAAATGTTAAATAGCTTGAAGATCAAACCGAGCGTGCGAACGTTATGCCGAGTCGGCGAGAACGGCATGGAATCAATGTCGAGATAATGAGAATACTATTTCATCGTTCCTGGTACCGAGATTCTCGGTTAAACAAATTCGTTAAATCGTCTATCAACAAAATTTAATCGGAAAATTGAGAAACTGAGAAAATTATGGTAAGGAGGGGAGAGGAAAGGAAAAAAATATGTAATACGAGAAATAGTTAGAAATCAAAGATATCGATCGTGAGAGATAAAACGCGACTAATTTAATCTCTTAAGATCGCGAGGAATCGTTGAGTCGCATCTTTTATCTTGTAGAAAAGTGTCAACGGAAATTTCTAATCTTAGTCGATAAGGACAGCTATCTAATGCGATATTTCGTAGAACGGTTTAATCGAAATTTTTGTTACTTTTTTCCTTCACCCTTTATTTCTGCGTAGACAAAACAAAAATTTAATTATTTAACTATAAATATAAAAATAAATAAAGGAAAGCAACAAATTATACGCGATTTAAAGCTACGATAATTGAAGAGAGTGAGAAAGAGAGAGAAAAGAAAGCAGAGATTATGGGGAAAAAAAAAAAGTGCAAAACAAGTTCTTCTCGCGTGGATGGCGCGACCTTGTGCTTCGTCTTGATCAAAGAGACCTCGAGAATGTTCCAAGTCTTTTTCTCTTTCCTATTTACAAAATGAATATTTAAAATTTCATAAAAAAAAAAAAAGAAATTCTCCAGCAAAATATTTCTTTCAAAAAAAAAAAAGACCTCCCTTCCAAATTTCTATCGAAACAAATGAATGCTTAATGAAAAATAATTTCGTATTAAATATAGAATTAATAAAGTTGCATGATATAAAAGAGAAAGAAAAATGTTTCAACTTACGTATACACATTAGGTGCGAGAAGGAGTAAAAAATTACAGTTGCGAAATGAGAAAGAGTTTTTCGATGATCCATACCTTATTGGTTAGATCGTTAAAGTCCTTTAGCCAGGCTTCTTTCTTCCTTTTCGGGCAAAGGCACAGAGAATATGAGAGAGAGAGAGAGAGTAAGAATTTTATACTTTGGATTCGAATGATTAAGTTTTAGAGAAATAAGGAAGAAGGAAGAAGGAAAAGAGAAATAAGAGTAAGAAGTTTTAAGAGAATGAGAATCAGAATGAGAAGAAGAAGAAGAGAAGAAGAGAAGAAGAGAAGAAGAGAAGAAGAAGAAGAAGAAGAAGAGTTTACACCTGGCGCGGTACGAGATGAGATCACTACCGCACTCACTGATCAACTGGCCCCGCGCTCCACGTCCGGGGCCGCACGCACCTTTCGTGGATCTCCCTACTCTCGAGTCGAGCAGAAAACCCCCCACCAATCGACAGGTTTCTTCCCTACTACTGTGCGAGCATCGCGCTCGGATCGGGCTCGCTCATTGGCTCGTTCAAATCTCGACGGGCCGTGACGTCATCTAAACCGTCGACGGTCTTCTACAACGAGAAAGAAAAAGTCTTCTATCTCTTTTCCTCCTTCTACTTTCCTCTCTTTTTTTTTCAGGAGAAGCGTGTGCAGGCGCGCAAACTACGTCTCGTCGTACCTGTCCTTCTACTACCTACGTCTCTTACCTCTCCTCACACACACAAACACACACACACATTGTCCCTCTTTTTCTCGCCACGTTGTAAAATTCGGTTTCGCTCGTTGTCCGTTTTACGGATTCTTCTTTGTCGTTTTCTTCTATTCCTTTCCTCTATTTTTCGTATATCATTGAAATTTTTTTCACCTTCCTTCCTTTTTTCAAATCCCCTTTTTTATAACAAACTGTATCAATTTTTTTTCTATTAGCCAAACATACCGCGAATTTAATATATATACACGCACACGTATACGCAAAAATAGTAACATTTTTACGAAACAAAGTTTTAGTTATATTTCTCTAATATCGTTAAATAAAATATTACATTAAACATTCCATAAATAAATCGTATAGAGATAATCACAAGGTACAATTCTTTTTTTTTTACTAATTTTCAAAATTTCTCTAACCTGTTTATTCTTTCAGAAGTTGGCGCGCGAGTTGGTCAACTATTACCGGTTCGTGAATCTTCGTATTCTCTCGCGTTGCGCTCGCGCAAGATTGCTTCCTCTCCCCCGTCTCTTCTTTTACCTTCTCCGTAGAATCCACCATCTTCTACACATACACACACACACACACATATGTATATATATATATATGAGACACATAGATATAAAAGTAGTCGGTGGTTCTACCGGTCGGCGGCCGACAGGATTGCCCGCAAGAGGTACGCCGATGCCGACACGAAGCGAGATCGGCCGCCACCGCCGCCACCGCCACCGCCAGGTATACCGGGGAGACACAAAAAGGAAAAAAAGGACGCATTCCAACGACTATAGTCGGTCCATAACGATTCCCATACGCTGAGCGAACAACCAATGACCCCTCTTCTACCGATCTCTCGCGCCTTCCTCTGCCCCTTTCCCTCTTCCTCTACCCTTTCCCCCTTCTTCTCTTTCTTTCTTTCTTTCTTTCTTTCTTTCTTTCTTTCTTCTTTGCAACTTATACCTGAGGTATATACGTCTTTTCTACCTACTCTTACATACATCTATATATATATATATATTTTATATATATAATATATATACAGGGTGAGATAAAAGTCCCATTCCCCAAAATCATTCCAAAGATATGATTTATATTTCCATATTTGTCTAAAAGATTTCGTTTACAGGTCCTGAAACGAGCTAACAAGCTCCTTCAACTAAAATGATTTATTTTCAAACAGAACTTTGAGCGACAACAAGATAAGCACAACGTTCCTCTTAGAAGGTTCTAACAATTCGTGGCTTTTCCAGTTAACGTGGTTTGTCCATCCTGTTTCCTCAAACTGTTTGTTCAAATTCTGAATAGCTTGTCTTGTTGGTGGTTCAACTCCTGGAAACTTATTGTTAGCTCGAAATTCAGCAAGTTATTACAAGTTCAGTGCGTATTATATTTTCAGTAGCATCTAAACGTACAAATTAAACAAAAATATCAGATGTTTGTATAACTGTAAAGAGTAAATATCATTTGAGAAGGAACGAAATAGCTTACGTAAACGAGTCTACGGGGAAAGTAACTTTTATCTCACCCTGTATGCAGGGTGATCGAGGTGAAGGCTCGGCCTCGTGGTTATATACCAACGTAGACACTGTGTCCTCTTATTTTTCGAAGAAAATCGCCGACGTCACGACGACGAAGACGACGAGAATGGTACGGCCTTCTTCTTATTTTTTTTTCCAAAGGGAAAGAAAGAGAGAAAAGTCCCTTTTTATGTCTCGTCCCTAGCCCCCCTCGGTTCGAATATTTCTCTGTTGGAAAAAGAAACGTGGTGTTGTTACTGCACCTTGCGTCCCCATCGAGAAGGACCAGTAAGATTCTTCCAGAGAATTCGATCGTTCTCGTAGTTCCCTTTTACCTTACCTCAAGAGATTGCCTGAGAATGAAAGGTGGAAAATCTTGGAGTTTCTTCCTCTCCTTTGGTTGCTGCTTGCTTGCTTGCTTGCTTGCTTTCGTTAATCCTCATGATCATGCTCGTAAATCTTCGAGATTCGCCGATGAGGAGTTGCGTTTAACGAGCTTGCCTTTTACTCTTTCTTCTTCTTCTTCTTCTTCTTCTTCTTCTTCTTCTTATCCTTATCCTTTTTTTTCTCTCTCTCTCTCTCTCTGTCTCTTTCTCTTTCTCCCACTCCTCTTTCGTTCTTTCTTCGATTTCTTCGATCGAATGATCTCGATTATTTCTTCTTGGGAATCCCAGCGTCTATTGCTCAAGAGAAAAGTGGGAGAAAGAGAGAGAGGGAAGAGAAGAAAACGGCTTTCACGACTTGACTAATCAAAATCTCAAATGCCAAATTGTTCTCCATTATAATTTTCTTTTTTTTTTTTGGATATTCCAGATAGTTTAAGTTCGTAGAAAATATTAGAAATGATGTAGTATCCTTTTGATATACATCCAAGAGAATCTCGTTGAACGATATACTTCAACCCGGATGCATCGAGCTAACCGCAGAAAAATTGCGACACGCGACCCGCGAGTCTCGTGCACGTTAATTGTCAAAGAATGTGCGTGAGTTCTTTAATGTCGGTGAATCATTTACCCGTATCTCGAAACTTTTTATATTTTTTTCAATTGATTTTATTTATTTGAAAAATTTCTCCTTGTTGTTTTATTAAATATTTACAATTACATTGAGGAAGGTGGTGGTGGGGGTGGGGAAACGTTAATAAAAAGAGAACATAGAGTTTAATTATCGATGTGAGAATAGTTTTACGAGAGCAATAAAATCGGTGTAGTAAAGTGACGCCTCTTAACTTCTGGCCGCGTAAAATCGGTTACGAAGCCGCCACTCGACGAGGTTTGTTCGAAAGGGAATCCTGGGAAGTTCCTTGAAAGGTAGGAGAGCCAGACGTGTCATCCATTTCCAGTATGTGGGAAAGAAAATACGTGCATGATCGGGGAAACGATGCATAAGTCGTCGTCGTTGTCGTCGTTGTCATCATCATTTAATACGTGGGTTGAAAAAAATCTTCGTATATGATGATTTTAAGGTGATTTCCATTGATCGTTAGTTGCGGTCATTGATTCTAATCGGAATCTTTATGACTCATGTGGATATTATAAATTTAAAGTTTAATTATCACCCTTCCTAATGTTTTCTACTAATCTGGTTATCTCTGGTTATCTCTGCTTTAAACATTTTCAAACGAATTTTCGAGATTCCCATAGATCTCAAGGTTGTTGAATTCTTCTTTACGAAGGAATGATTATAAATTTAAGGGTCATAATTTTGTGTAAGTTACACTCTTACTATAAAGTTATTTTATCTTCATAGAATATTCTTAAATAAAATGATGGCAGTGATTCGATCGTGAATCTTAGCGAATCGTCATCTTTAGACGCCATTCGAAAAATTCGAATGCACGTGGCATTCGTCTTTCCTTCTATTTATCCAATCCATTCTCAGTCCGGGTAAGGCCCAGACTGAGAATTCCGAGATACAGGTATATAAGTATAGTTAAAATACATAGGAACGCCAACGGACTCGTGTGCAAATTTCGTCCAGGCATATTCCTCTCTCTCTCTCTCTTTTTCTCTCTCGTTGGATCGTGCCTTATTCGTGGAATGTTATTTTAACTTTTAAGGGAGTCTCTACGTGACGCTTACGTGAATGAAATTTCGCATGCGTATCGGTTCGGCTCGTGTGTGTCCAGGACCTCGAAGGTCGAACTCGACATCGTTTTCATGACTCACGCGAGAAATCCGTAAGCGAGAGAATAAGCTGCAAATTTTCATCTTCTTTCCTTTCCTTTCCTTTCCTTTTATTTTATTTTTTCCTTTTTTTTTTGTGTTTCTCTTTTATCAAATTCAAAGAAAGAACAATAACGAAATATTTCTTTACGTAGAATATGGAGGAAAATAATCCGATGATTATCAAGGAAAGTCATCGTCCTCGTGATTAATGATGTACAACGAGTTTCCTCTTATCGACATCTAACGAATAAGAGGAAATGGTTAAATTATATTTTGTTTCTTTTTTTTTTGTGGTCTAATGAAAAATCTGTCGAAATTCATCGTTAGAAATTGGAAGGTAGTCCTACGAAGGGTACAGTTATATATACTTCTTTCTTTTTTTCATAGTTCACCTGCCACCATCCAGGTACAAAACTAAATCCTTGCGTCTGGCGTCACGAAGTTGACGCCCTTCGACTTCCGCCGGATGTGCCTCGTCCTTGCTGCTAATGCGATTTTTCTTTCTTTTTCTTATACCCAACTGACTTAACATTATTTTCAATATTTCTATTATTCTTTCTCTTTTTATCCAACACGAGTAACAAAAATAAAAGATTATATTTCCTAGATAAAAAATGATCAAATTATTTAACTTTAAATAATTTCCTTTTTCTCTATTTTCTTACATACTTCTTGTAAATGAGAAAACAGTTAACTCTCGAAGCTTTAAATGCCGTTTCGTAAAATCCAATCTCCTGATTCTTATTCGTTACAACGACGCGGAAGAACGTGCCAAGATTTATGCAGTAGAAACGCGTAGCCCAGAAGAAAGTGATTCGAATAGAAGTAGCGATGTTAATCGATTATTCTTACATTTTCTTAGATTTTATAAGTATTCTCAAAGAAAACTATAAGATATTAAATACTAAACCTGCCACCCGCTTAATCGAATGATCCGCGTTCTGTAATTTGTCAACAAAAATCTACTTAAAACATAAAAAAAACATACATTATTCATTTCCTATCCAATTAACTATAATCTTATTCTATATTAAGGTATATATTAGGTTGTCAAGTATGAAATGGAGCAAATTTCAATTCAATTATGTGCATTTTTTGCTCCATTTGTTTAGTTAAAGCAGTCATTTGGAATGACACTAGTAAGTAGGTTTAGTGTTAAATAGATTTGGCGAAAAGGAAAAAAGGAATAATATTTCTCAAATTCTTTAAATTGTTCGATTCGTTTTGAAATCTTAACCAAATCACATCTCGTTTACGAGACACGAATACGTTTTTTTTTTTGCAAAAGAGCAAAACAGAAAAATTGTACGTTGGTTTAATCTTCGAACAAAATCCCGATAAATCGTGATTTAACGTCATTCCTCGAAACTAGACATGGATAAAAAGTGGTCGGGGCGAGAAGGAGGAAAAGGTGGAGGAGGAGAGTCGAATTCGTTAAACGAATTTAGAATAAAAGCAAGTTTTGTTAATGCACCACAAGTTAGCCGGTGTTTCTTTAAAAAACTGAAGAAATGAAAGAAGAGAAGAAGAAGAAGAAAAAGAAGGAAGAAAAATGAAAGGAAGGGAAAATATTAAATGGATATATTAGATTGGAAGGAATATCATAAGAAGGGCTTTCCAGTCGACGGTTACTATGGCCGTTACTGACGAAGAGAACTATAGAAATCGCTTCGCACCTGCCTGTTCTGTTAAAAAGAAAAATCCATCACAGGAACCCCCGTGAGCGTTGAGGTCCAAGTTTATGGATGTCTCGTCCCTTATTCGTTAAAGACCCGGCACAGGTTTGGCTTCGAAGGGACGGTACCTTCTTTTGGGACCTTCGTTCATTCGTTTCTTTTGACACTATGCGCCTAAATTTATTAACAAATTTTCATGCTTGCCAGAAACTCAGAGTAGATTAACAACAATTTGTATATGTCGTAAAATGTTTGTTCTTTTTTTCTTCTTCCTCTTTCAAATATATCGTTTATTTTTATAACAATAGTGTATATACAATAAATTATATTATATTTATAACAACGTGTTATCGATTATCCGTCGGTGAAATATTTTTCTTTTCACATAGATCCCCGATATTTTATTTCGGTTAAGAACTTTCGAAATCATTTAACGTCGATGTTATCGAATCGTAACCACAATCTTATATAACTTCAACGTATACCTAAGGTATAAAGTTTGATCAGAGAAAGACTAGGTCGGATTGGTATATCAAAAATTCAGATTCGTCGGTGTATAATTTTGGGTACATCGTTATGGCCGACAAACAAATTGTTGTTTTGGAACTTCTCCATTTCCACGTGACCAGAAATTTGAAAGTCTAATAACTGGGATCGAGAAAACAGCTCTATCTTATTTCAACTTGTGGATCTCCAAGAGATAAAGAAACTAGACGTAATAAAGTCATAAAAGAGATAAACTCTGAATGGGTATTGGTATAAAAAGTATTACAAAAAAAAAAAAAAAGAAAAAAAAAATATAGTTACTGAAGCAAAAACGGATAAATAAGGGTAGTAGAGAGAGAAAAAAAAAATGTTGCCAATAGGTAATTTGGATTTTATTGAACGATCAGTTTCTCTAGTTCGCGGCTCGCGAATTCATGGAGAATCGTGGCGCCGTGCCGCCGCCATGCCATAGTAATGGCGGTCGAAGATGTTGCACGGATGAGAGGCCGACATTGCGGTTGCGGCGATTCGAGTATCGAAGTCTCCACGAGCCGTAGGTACTACTATATATATATAGGTAGATATATATATATAAATGTAATACCGAACACCGAAGAAATCTCGTAATCCAAATGACCACCGTCGGCGAAAGCTGCGAGCTACGATCTCATCGTAGTTTATAAACCGTGACTACGTCGCGCGGCGTACTTAATCGTAGACTATAATCATTTCCGGTTTGATGACTATAATAATACGATGCGTGTGCTTACTAAGTATACTTATACATATAAATACAATTTATATATATATAAAACCGTGTAGAGATGTGTGACTTTAAATGGAGAACATAAAAATCTAATATATCGAACTTTTCCGTTGTCCATAAGATGAAAAAAGAAAGATAAAGATAAAAAGAAAAAGAGAGAGAGAACAGAGACTTTCTCTTTGAATCTTTTCGTTGCTCGTACACATATCAAAGAGAGAAAGAAAGAAAGATACTCGTTCGAGAACTCACAGCTTCTTACCCCAGCATCCGCATAGATTCAGGAGCCAAGCTAGAAGTCGAGAGATAGATAGAAAGAAGGAGAGAAAGAATCTACATATAGAAGATATTCGGTTGGTTGAAGATTCTCAAAGTCGACGAGTGTATAGAGGTACGTATATAGTATATATATGAGAGAGAGAGAGAGAGAGAGAGAGAGAGAGAGAGAGAAAGAGATAGAACATTAAGATGATGTCATCGGTCTCTCGGCGTACTCTCGCCTACGCTTTTCTCTTTACCAGTTTGCGAGGTTGAACACAGCACAGCACAGCACGCGTGCTCTTTCTCGAAGGCACTCTACACGAATGGCCAGCCTCCTTTCTCCTCTTCCCACCTCACCTCCCCCTCTCTCTCTTTCTTTTTTTTGTCTTTTTTCTTTTCGCATCGAGATCCTTCTATACTTCTTCCAAGTTAAGGACGAGCCAAACGATATAGCGTACTCGCGACGACTCGAGGACACGCTCGATGGTGCCTCGAGGTACTCTAAGTTCTCTTAGTGTATATACCGGTTATGCAGATCTGGAGCCTGCTCTGGACCTCCTCCTTGGCCGATCCAAAAGAGAAAGACGAAGATAGAGAACATAACTTCCTTCTTCATCTCCTCCATCTTACTTTACCTCCCCTTCTTCTTCTTCTTCTTATTCTTCATACTCTTCTTGGCCTTATTTTGTCTTTTTCTTCTTCTTCTTCTTCTTCTTCTTCCGTTTTCTTCTACGCCTTTCATATCTCTTTACTTCTAGACCCTCGACGTTTCGTTTCTTCTCTCCCTTCTTCTACTACGTTTCTTTACCACAAACGGTGGTAACCGGTATTCGCTTTAGTTTTACGCACAATCTTCCGGTGCGTCTCTCTCTCTCTCTCTCTCTTTCTCTTTCTCTCAACGTCCACCTTCATTCGTTCGTATGTGCGTTTCTACCACCTAACACGATTCCCCTTCGTTCTTATTTTCGTCGTTGTAGAAAAATTTAGATGTGGCCGTTAAAACGGTTACAGGAGAGAAGATCGGTTGAGTTATTTGCAGCCGGCTTTTGACTTTTTCATTGGAAGACCAGTATCTTTTTCCTGTTAACTCTACATAGCAAAAGGACTCTAAATCTTTCATTCACAAACTGTTAACTTAAACTTTATTCGTATATTTTTCTTTTCCTTTTTTTTACTTTTCTGATTTAATCGTACAATTCTTTCCGAGTAGGAGTGTTTTTCTTATTATCGTTGATACGAGAGAAATTTTTACTATTTTCGTTTATGCTAATGACTAAAAAAAAGTTAAAAACTAGGAACAACCGATTCCGTATTTAGGAGGAGGTATGTAAGATCGATTAAAACACCGCCATCTACCGTCACTCGAAACGGTCCCCGATGTCTCGTTAAATCAGCTCGACTGTCCCATTCTTCTTACTGCCCTCCGGTAGATTTCAGTTTGTCTCGGTAAAGGGACCGTAATTGGACGGAACAATTAAAAAAAAATATAAAAGAAGAAAGAGAAAGAGAGAGGTACGAAGAAACGTAACAGCGCCTCCTATCAGCGTCGGCCATCTTCAATAATTAATCCTCGCGCTTGTAACTTGCCTAAACGCTTATTACGAATCTTGAATAGCACTGGGCATACACTGGACAAATGATTTGCTAATTAAGATGGTTGAGAACTTAGGAACGCAATAAGACTGAAGAAATGTTTTATCTTGTTTCTTCCCTCCTCTCCTCGCTTCCCACCCCCGCCCTTATTAGATCTACCAACAAAATTTCGCATATTTCGTTGAAAATATAAAATACGAAAAAGTACAGGACACACATGGCTTATTGACCAAACAGAACGTATACTGAAATCTAATTAGCGAGTGAATTCATTGGACGAAGTGAAACATGTTGAATAGAAGAAAGAAAAAAAAAAGAAATAAGGAGAGAAAATTGGCTTGGTGGTGGTAAAAAATAAAAGAGTTATTTCACGTTGCCAATTCTAATATATCTAAATCGTTGTGTTTTTCGTGTTGGATGCGAAAGCGTAGGAATATGCGCACGCGCGCGCCTAAATGGGGAAGGACAAAATCCTGACCGAAAATGTGGAAATCGCGTAATATTCCGCGGACAACCCGGCGCCTTTCGAATGCACGGAACGTCGTTCGTGGAATAAATTTAGGTGGTACTCGAGCAGAAAGCTGATTTACCAGGTACGACCACCAGTTGCGAAACTGCTTTGATTACCGCCATAGTTTAAGAGGCCTTTTCCAGAGAAAAAAATAAATAAAGGAGGCCTTTTCTCGCGATCGTTCGTTCGATCATTCCGTCAGTTCATCTTAATCATGAAAACTAAAGCGAAACAATGACTCGATATCGAGTTACGTTTATTCGCAAACGACTTGTGCAACGCAACTTGGATTCTTCTTTTTTCCTTTTTCGAGTCGAACGATCATTTACTATAGTCTCTTGCAATTAGATATTTGTCTTATCACGATCTATCGTCAAAAAAAAAGTATATATATATACATTTGCAAGTATATAGTTAGATCTTACTACACGTGTACGAAAGTAACAAGATAATTACTTGAAAAATTACCAAGTAACGTTCATTACGTAGTATTGACAGACACAATTAGCAAATATACACGTGTATGGACCAAGACAATTACCACGTGCCGACTTTAATACTGAAAATTTATATTTGATAATAACATAAACGATAATTACCAAACAGCATACATACGTATACATACTCGGTTGAAAGAATACAAAATTAGTTCGTTTACGTATTGACCCGTAGGCAGGATAACAAAGGTGCGAAATGATTCGATGAATTTTGAATACCCATCGAAGGTAAGTCGTCCACGCGCCACCGCGATATTCTTGGATAAAGAAAAGAACTTTTGGCCTAAGGCATGCATAATTGTGCATCGATCTTGTATGGTATATTACGAAATTCAGCATGCAAGGTAAAACTTGCTTCTTGCCGATGATAATCGTTACACCTAACCTATCTCTACGGGTAACACGAAACAACCCCCTTCTTCTCTACCCACCCTTTCTTTCTTTATTTCTTTCTCTTAACCCCCAACTGTATTACATTATGTTTAAAACGCATAGAGAGAAAAAATCAACTCGCGAATGGAAATAACGTGTACGTACGAATCTAATGGCACTTTATTTTGTCAATGTACTTTACTTTAATACTGAAAGCTGTTGCTTGCTGCTGTTGCTGCTAGTAAGTATTTTATAATGCACCGAGAAAGACGATGCTTACACGTTAAGCCACTTTGTTCGATACGATCCTATCTGCGTATGTACACTGCGTTACGTACTTACATACATGCCATATGAACAACTATTAGTTTACACAGAATTCGAGCACCTTTTTACAAGGTTACGAAGAAAAATGATTGTTTTTCAATTTTATCTACTCGTAATCATCGAAATACGATTATTTGTTCAACGACGAAGATGTGGACAAAAATGTTGAAACTACGGATACTGTCGTATCTTCCAAGAATGATATTCGATATAAGTAAAAGATTTACCTGTAAGTGTTCAGGTAGATTTCAAAGAGTCTGCTAAAAATGGTGCCCTCGTGGATTACGAATCCCCTGGCTAAGATGTCCGAGATAGCAAAAGAATATTCAAGCAACCCCAATGGGGACCATTAGGGAGCCGAAAGCGGTTGGGCCAGTCGTGTATCTGCATCCTCTTCTGTCCACCATTGAACCCTCTTTCTCTTTCTTCTTTTCCCTATCCTCGATCATCTTTCTCTCTCCTTCTCTGTTAGTTGGTCTTTTTCTTCTCTCCTTTTTCCACTCTTTCTCGATGGGTCCACGGGAGAGGAAGACGGGGGATGGCCGGCCGGTCAAGCCACATTCCGTTGGCCAACCGACTCCTTGGAACCCTTCCTCCCCCTCTTTGGTAGACGGTTCTCTCCGTATAAACGTTCTCGCCTCCTTATGAACCACCACGATATGTGGTCGCAAGAGTGCCAATATTATTTCGACTATGCAACCTTGCAACCAACGCAATCGGTAATTCCAAAATCAAATAGGAGTAATAAGAGAAGTATCTTATAATAATCGTTAAAGGAAAGCAAGGGAACAACTATTCAGCTAAAGGTTACAGACAGATCAAAACAATTTTCTTTAACTTCTTTCCTACTAGAATATTTCTTCTTCTTTTTCTTCTTATTATTTTTTTTTTCCCCCTTCTAGATAAACGATCAAGAAAATGATGCTAACCTTTCTTTCTTGGATATTTTTTTTTCTTTTCTTTTCCTTTTTTTTTGTTTTGTTTTCTTTTCTTCTTTTTTTCTTCCTGAACAAATGATCAAGAAAATTATCTTAACCATCTCCTTCTCGAATATTTTCTTTCGAGTAGAGAGAGAGAGAGAGAGAAAGAGATTGATCAAGGAAATTGTTCTAACCTTTCTTTCTCTAATACGTTTTTTTTTTCGAGACTGACGATCAAGAAAATTATCTTAACCTTTCTTTCTCCGATGTTTTTTGCGAGATAGATAATCAAGAAAATTGTCCTAACCTCTTCTCTCCTTTTATAATAGGTTTTTCTTTTTCTTTTTTATCTTTTTTTCATTTAAAAGCGCCGACCAAGATAAAATTGTCTCATCTGCTTTTTATCTCGATCATATATATTTTTTTTTGGACCAATGACAAAGAACAAAGAAAGTTTTCTTGACTTTTCTTTCTTTCTTTCGTTTTTTCTCGAGGAGAGATTTTCATTGACGAAAAAATATGAAAATAAAGGAAAATTGTCGTAAGTTAAAATAAAAAAAGGAGAATACATTTACGGTCCGTTAGTCTTTTAGATGACATCGCGGTTGGGATAAGCTTAATTTATTTCAAACAATGCTGCGACTCTCACGATCGGCGTCACGCACGAAGTATATCCGTTTTTGGACGTTAGATTAAATCGAAGATCGGCAGGTTAACGTAATCCGATAGGGTTATAAAGAGTCTCTATCTATCTTTCTCATTCTTTCTTTATTTCTTTATTCCTTTCTTTCTTTTTAAACTCTCTGTCTGCATTTTAGATCGGCCGATAAAAGAGTTGCTTAGTTCAAAGTGGTGTATAACTGTAAAGCGAGTCCGGTGAAATCGAGCTACGGCCTCGTTCGTTCCATCGAATTTGTACGTCACATTGTAAATGGATCTTTTCGCGCATGCGTACTTCCACATACATACACACACATATATATTTATATACTATAGCAAATACATATAACGATAGATAGACTAATGTTCTCTCCTTCCACCTACGATTTGCATAGAAACGAGAGGAGGATTTTTGTCGTTCCTCTATCTGACCCGGATCTTTATTAACGCGTACATTCTCTGATGTTAGTCTATTCAAGATCACCAGCCAAGGCTCTCTCGGTGGTATAGATCGCGAATGATCAAATCGCTTCGATAATTTCGAAGCGGCGATCACTCTTCTCCTCCGCGTTTAAACTAATAAATAATACATCCGGCGCCGGGTATGATTTATCGAAGAATTCGCCTCAAACGTTTCCCTCGAGCCTTAAGTGCTGATGTACTCGCGTTAAATCCGAATACCGGCTTTCCCTCTTTCTCTTTCTCTCTCTCTCTCTCTCTTTCTCTCTGCGCGAATACACTTTTATATCTTTTATAAGCACGCGCACGCATATATTACGGTCGCGCGCGCGCCCGCGCGTTCTCGTATTCGTGTGTATATTAGTAAGAAATAGGAGATACAAAAAAATATTTCAAGTCCGGTTTGGAAAAGTTCAAAATCCTTCGTAAGATTATTCTATACCTCTAGAAGGAGACTCGATTTAATTATCGATAATCTTTCAGGTAGTATATAATTATACGATAGGTTTCATTTAAGGAGTATAGTATACGGTTATAACAGAAATGTTTGAATTCTTCTTTGATGAAAAAAAAAGGATTCAAGTAGAATAATGAAAAATCTGATTCTTTAAAGGTGTCAATGACAGAGGTATAGGTTAAGGCCCTTGTGAAGGTTCCACAAGATTTCTCTCTCTCTATATGTATATATACTATATAAGTATATACATATACATATATTATTTCTCTTGTTCTTTTTCTTCCCTGAAGGAGAAGAGATCGCCCACGCCAGGGCCTTAGCTGGGGTCTGTGTAGCTGTAGCTGTAGCTGTAGCTGTAGGGACCGACGTAAAAGTCAGGTTCAAATCTGTGGCCTCCGCCGGCTTCTCGAGCTCCCTCTTCCATCGGCTGGAGTCCTCCAAGCACCTCTCCTCCCTTTTTCTGCTCGTCGTCCACCCGCGATCTTTGCCTTCTCATTCCTCTTCTCTCTGACTTCTCATCTCGTCTGTTTCCTTTCCCTCCACTCTCTCTCTCTCTCTCTCTCTCTCTTTTCTTTCTCTCTCTTTGCCCGCCCCCGAGGGCTCTGGACTTGTCGAGACGAGCCACGTCGAGGAGACCAAAGAATGCATAGAAGCATGCCATGGAAGCCGGTTGGCTCGACGACCAACAGATACAAAGAAAGAGAGAGAGAAGACTTACCGAGTTTATTATAATCTTCTCGACTATTATCATTGCATGGAATAAGATTAAAGTTAGGTATAACAATGAAATTAGCAAGTAAAACTAAAAGATCATTTTCAAAGAAGTATACATACTATGTATATTTGAAAAGAAAGAAAGAAAGAAAGAGAGAAAGAGAGAAAGACAGAAAATGTTGAAGCAGTGGCTCCTGCTCCTCCTCACGGAGCAAGCTTCTACGGGGAAAGGGGCCTCCCGACAGCAAGACTGGTGGAGAGGACGAGAAGTGACCGGATGGCCTTGGTCTCGAGACTCGGTTAGTTACCGTGCGGCCGACTATAACCGGCCGTGCCACAGGGTGGTATCTCCGATTTCGACCGCTTTTTGAGACGACCGAACCCCGCCACAGCACCAGAAGCGATTGGAGAAGGAGAAAAAGAAAGATGGAAAGAGAAAGAGAAAGAGAGAGAAAACACGATCGAAAGGGACGACGACGACGACGACGACTACGACGACGACGACTTGCTTCTCCTTCCCTCGTGTACACGATTTCTTTTTCTTCTCGATGCTCCCGCCGAACGCTCAGACTATCTCTTCAGAGTCGTTAAGAGAGACTCGGAGAACCGGATTGATCAAAATTTCTCTTTCTATCTCGTCTTGATTCATTTTTCAACGATCAAATTTGTCCTTTTTATTTCAGTATTATTGTAAAATATTTTCTATCTCAAAGACTAACCCCACCCCCTGCTGCTGTTGCTGCTGCTGTTGCTGCTGCTGTGAATATCGTATAATTTTGTTGAAAATGGTTAAACCCCATACAAGATTTCCTTCTTATTGTTAGTCTTCGATACTCGTATAAAGGAGGAATGAATGGCCTGCTTACTTATACCCAGCATTGCTCGTTGTTGCTCAACAGGGGCGACTCGCGGAGAACCCGTGCAAGAAAGTATGCCTGTAACGTGTAACAGGGTACATAGTAGTATCTCTTTGGTACAGACTCTTATACCAAGCTAATAATTATCCCATGAGTTTGCGAAATAACGTTCGCTTCGTTCGCTGGCCGATGTTTTGCCAGCCAGGATGCTTTTTCGCCGCCATTAATTATAAACGAACGCGTCTTTATTTTTGCTGCTCGTTAAAAGCGTTTAATCAGTGTACTAATACTACTAATACTAATACTAATACTAATAATACTACTACTACTACTACTACTACTTGCTATTTAATCAGTTCCTTTAACTCGTATTATTTTTATTTCTTCTTCTTTTACCTCTTCGGATTTTCTTTTTTCTTCCTCGATCAAACGAGATAAGATTTATATTCTTATATGAAATGTCGAGATGAAATCTGGTGCTCTAGTCACTACGTGTTCAAAATCTAGATACGAGAGAGCACCATCGCCATCAATGTCACTTTCTTCTAAAACTTTTTGACAAACTGTGTCTACTTCCTCGCTAGTTAGACCACCTTGAACAAGTTGTCGACAGGTGCGTTCTAAATCACCGACACCTAGCATGCCATCCCCGTCGAAATCTATCGTACAAAAAAATTAAATCTTTTTTGGATTTGTTTATTACATATTTTTTATTTATTTATTTATTTTTTTTCATTTATAATCCATTCGATATCGTTGTCCTTGAAAATATGTACGAAATAAATTGTGTGATTACGTCACAGGTCTTAATTATGAGTCATTCGAAAAACTTAGACTTGATATTAAAATTTGTATGAAATCCGGTTTGGCTATTGAAACGTTAAGAAAGCATTTGTTTCATTTCGAGTTGGCAAGAACAACGACATCGACCTCGAAGTACTCTCACGATCCGTCTGTCCTTTCGTTAGTCCGGTTCGCGTACTTGGCCGTACCGTAAATCTTAAAGGCGTAAAAGACCTTCAGATCCCGCGGTGCCTGCTCCGAGAAGACAGACATCATCTCGAGGAAATCTTCGAAACAAATACCTTCGGTTTCTACCGATTCTTGCCTTTTGTTGCTTTTTGTGAACACTTGAGAAATTCGTTCTCTAAATGGATTTTCCTAAAGAGAGAAAGAACAAGAAAAAAAGAAGAAAAAGAAAAAAAAAAAAGGTAAAGAGGAAGGTAAAAAATTATAACTGGTTTTACAACTTCTTGTTGTTGTATACCAAATATACTCGATTTTAATAGCACGAATATTTTTAATACGAACCTTGAGTTCGGGAATACGCGCTAGACAAGACAGTGGTAAACGTAAAGTTGATGCTTCCTGTGACGTCATAGTACGTGGGACCATTCCAGGATCACCCATCTCTCGGAAACGTTTGAATATCCTATGGAAAGAAAAAGAAAAAAAGAAAAATATGTAAATGTGATAAAAATGATTGGAGCAAGGGGGGGTTTTACCTTAAAATTTCTTTTCGCGTAAAAAATGTACAATCTTGATAATCTTCCAATTGGTCTTCGGAAAACGTAGCTACCTTATTCCCCATAGTTTGCCTTTGAAATTTATTCCCACAATTAAGTATTTCGAAGAACAAATGAAAAACTAAACAAGCCGAAATTAGAAAGTAAGTTAATTTGTTTGGAAAAAATTCTAACGAACGTAACTTTTTCTGCGATGTATTCTAACGTGACTGAAGAAGAAGTTGTTAGCTGACTTTTACGTTCTGGGATGTTCGATAGGGTATTATATAGCCCGAATAGGGTGTGTCTTGCCACTC
Organism: Mischocyttarus mexicanus; assembly: GCA_023678845.1. NCBI lineage: Eukaryota > Metazoa > Arthropoda > Insecta > Hymenoptera > Vespidae > Mischocyttarus > Mischocyttarus mexicanus. Next base: position 1,856,278 of record JACGTP010000019.1, on the reverse strand, counting down.
CCATCTTCACTGGGGTCGATTTGTTATAAAGGATCATATTTTAAGGTATATTTAAGATAACGCATTACGATCCTGTACATACGTACACTCGCATACAGGTGTCTTAACGAGAGGACTCGTTTTTACGATAAAAACTACATGTTACTGTTCGGTTAAAGAAAACAAAAATCATGAAAATACAATTATAAAAATGATATAAAAACATGATTACAAAAAAAATGAGCAATTTTATTAAATTTCTTAGATATAATGATCTTCATATCTTTCTTTACAATCCAACAAATAATTGCAACAATCATGAAATTCATTTGCATCGAGGCCGGAGTCGCTGAATGCATGAAACCTGTTAATACTTCGTACTCTCATCAATTGATTATGCAGACATTCGAACATCGATCCAAGACTTCTTCCAGTATGTAATCCAGCCATTACTGGAACTGACCGTACTTCTGCAGAAGAGAAATAATAATGTTATGAAACAATAATGAATACTATTTGTATGTTAAAATAATTTGGATTTACCTTCTCCGACTGGCCAACTCGCGATATCTCCGGTTTCCGTAACGTTATTGTTAAAAATGTTCGGATAGGGTGGTTTTATTTTGAGACTCGATTCTATGGTCGACAAATATGTTGCCGATGATTGATACGCATAAGCTAAATAACACGTCATCATTTCGTGTACGGTCGAACATCTGTATGCAGGTTTAGACATTTGCTTCTTAGCCTTGTCTATCGGTCTTTTCAATCTATCTTCCGGTATTCCTCGCAACGCTATACTTTGCATATTTCTATCTATTGGTATATTGCAACTGGGCGTCAAACTAGTCAATATAGAACCTTCATAATCATCTAATATGTCAATCAAATCTTGTTTTACCGCCATTGGGAATGGTAAACATAAACTAGTTATTACCGTCTTCCCATTATGGGAAAGATCGGCGCATAAATCGGTTAGATTTACATTCGGATATTCTTTACGTCTGTATCTCAAACTTAATGTGTCTAATGCAGTAGCCAATATCGAGCTGGTGTGATATTTAAGTCCTAATTGATAATTTAGGTTGTCAAAGTTTCGAGGATTGCCTATTTGTGGCCAACCACTTTGCCCGCAACAAAGTGGACTAAAGAGTGATGAGTGTTCTTCTAACTGTTGCCAACATAATGCTGTGTTGATTGCTCTAATTATGTCTGATGTAGATAAATCTGTGTTTTGACCGTCAATACACGGAAATGTTATAACGCTTTTGCCATATTCATCTTGTAAATGTTGAATGCAGGATGCACCAAGCCCAGCAAATCCGTCTGTTGAGTCAACCAGTACCTATTTTTTTTTTAAATAATAATGTAATACTTAATTTATGGTTTAATAATTACTATTACAAAATATAAACATTAAACTTACTTGAAAACCTTGCATTAAATCGCATTCTTCTACATAAGATCGTATTTTATCAGTGAAATCATCTGAAAATTGTTCCTTGTTCCATAAATTTCTTCCATAGGTATAAATATCAAACAGATGATCGCTAGAATTATGTTCGTATTCTTTTACAATGTTAACTGTTCTAGGATGAAATCTAGGCACTAAGTAATCTACCCATGTGTTTACTGAATTTTCTAAATCGATTTCTTCCGATTCTGCTGTTTCTACTGATTGATCTAAACTTTCTATGAAAGTTGGTTTAGAACATTGATTTTCTTCTTTTATCTCTATGTTTTTTTCATCCCATAATAATGAAGATGATTCTCCGTGATGTGAAGTATCATACAAAGTTCCACTTTCTTTTAAGTAACCCAATGTTCCTTTCAAATCAACTAATAAAAGTCTAGGGGTAAACGTTACTTGTTTCTATACAAACAAACAAATAACAATAATTGAATTTATATATTTCATGTTGAATAAAAAGTAGAAAATTATGTTATTCGTTTAATATTGTTCTATTTCTTTACCTTCAAATTTTCTCCTTCTCTGTATAAAATATCATGATTTATCTCAGAAGGATTATTAGGATCGTAAGAAAAATTAGTTTCCTAAAATAATATGCAAATATGAATAAAACATTGATGAAATATTTTTAATTTAGAAATACGATGAAGGAGGTTTAGAAAATTGTAATACCTGAAGATTCCACCAATGAGTCCCAATGAAGTTGGAATAATGCCCTAATTGAATTGTTAATATTTCTCGTGTTGTCATTTTTGTATTAATTCCTTCTTTAAGAAATTGATTCAAAAAAAAAGTCAATTAATCAAATTTAATTACATTTGATAGTTATCAATATTAAAGTATTATTCTGTAATATAATAGAACAAAATTGTATTTGATGCAAGTTGAATCATTTGAATTGTTTTCATATAACCTCACATTGACATACCACCCAGAAAAACTAACGTAGTAGTAAGAAGTTAATGGACAATATAATTATTTATCTAGTTCTCGCTAGAGTGCGTCTCAATCGCAATTATATATATACACACATCACTATTATTATTTTTCAAAATTTATATTTCTGAATATAAACGCAAAATAGCTTTATTTTAATTATGATAATTTTAATAATATTATTTTTTCCTATTATCACATTAATTTGATATTTATTTATACTCCACTTTATTGAATATTAATTTGAATGTTACATCTTTTTAATCTGAAAAATGTAAGGTATAACAATTATACAAAATTTTAATAAAATATATAAACATTTCATTAATTTATATTATATGATCTTACGCAATTGAAGCGCTTCAAAATATCAAGTAAAAACGATTTAATTATTTTCTCATTTATCGCGTTCTTCCTTTTGCAACCTTGATCTCTTATATATTCACAATGTTATCTTACAGAGTTGGACATTTATTTTTGACAAACTAACAATTATTTCTTTATTCGCTTATTCTTCTCGATACCGTTTCAAACGTTGTAGCCCCTTTTCTTTTTTGTTCGTATTGTATCACCTAGATAGATAAGAAAACAAAAAACAAAATTAATATAATTGCATAATCCGGAAACTCAAGTAAAAAAATACTAACATGTAAGCACAAAGAAAAAGTATGAACTTGCTGTATTTATGACAATTTATACATCGTTTCTATTCAGTCTTAGGTTTCACATAAAGATTAGTGAAATTGTAAAAAGCAATTTGAACATTAAGACAATGCAATACGAAGCGCTTTTTCTTTTCTAGCTTCTCTGTTAAGTAACTTTTCTCTGTCTCTTTTTTTCAATGGTTTCTGTTTATAAATTCTAACATTTTTAACCGCATTGGTATCGCCAGGCATAAAATGTGTTATTCTAGATTCTACTTCACCAGGTTGTCCTAAACCTTTGCGATCCATTTTAAGCGTAGTTTTGATTGGATATTTAATACCTTTGCCGGATGGGCCAAGTCCACCTTCCTCATCCCAACCAGTATTTAATAGCATTTGATAACCTTTATTTTGTTTCGATATACCGTATATAGCATTTGGCAGTTTTGGTTTGGTATTAAAAATATGTAAAGTAGACGCTTCGTGCTTTTTAATTGTAGTTTCTCGAAAATTTCTTTTACACACGTCGCAATAAAAATGCGTGTTCTCTTGCAATTTGTCTTTGACGTTATCCTCTTCGTTGCATATGCTTTCTTTAGAATTCTTCGATATTTCTGTTAATTCCAATTTATCCGTTTGTGTTTTACTATTTGTTAGATCATGCTTTTTCCTTAACAAAGCAACTATATTCAAATGATTTCTTTTCAATGCTAATTGCGCCGCAGTAAGGCCTGATTTTTCTTTTATCCTTCTGTTCGCTCCTAATTGTAATAAAAATTCGATCACTTCTAAATGACCGCAATAAGCAGCCGACATTAAAGGAGTCCAACCAAAGTCATCAGATATATTAACATTATCTACTGTAATATGTTTCTGTAAAAATTTCAAATCCTTCTGTTCCACTGCTTTTAATATGGCATTGATAGTAACTTTTATAACTGTATTTTCAGTACCATGAGTTTTTTTCTGTTGAACTGAATCCAATAATGATTTTGTATGCAAAATGCTCTGTGCATTACTACTTTTCAGTCTTAATGATGTAGGTTTTTTCGTCGTAACTATTTCACCCTCTTGTTTGATTATTTCTTCGTATGCCAATCGTGCTTCTTCACCTTGAAAATTTAAATCGTAATTGATTTTTTCTGGTAATATTTCACGAGATTCATTGGAACCTCTTATGAAAGCTTTCCAAAAAATTCCTATTGACGTTTTCTCCATATTATCATTAAAATATCATCGCGCTAAGCACTTTTTTTAAAATTTAAATTTGAATAATTTAGTATAAAGGCTTTTCAATACACTTAATATCTTCTTCTCAGTCTTCTATTTATGTTTTTCTTTTAGTGGATGAAATAAATATAGCTCCTTCCTATCTCACTGTATTTGTATTTATATCTGTAACAACAGTTTTGATTATATTTAATAAAATCAATATCACACATATGCAATATAATTAAATTTTAAATTATAGAAATATATTTTGTAAAAGAAAAAAAATTAAACAAAAAATTGACAGATGTTAGAAGAAAATTTAGGTTATATCAATGTAGGTTAATTTACAGGTTATAATATTAATGAAACATATACTTTTCTATCTGCATGTTGATTTTGTTAAAACATACGAATAATAAAAAATAATGTTCGTAAAATAAACATTTCACTTTGACAATGAGAAATAAGGGTTTATAAAATTTTTTCTATTAACCGATAAACGTAATAAATACTTCTATAATATTTTCAGTGATGAAATAAATTGACAGAAGTGTAATAGCCAATCAGAATGCTCCGATGGTCAACCAATTGCGAAGATCGTATAAGAAGGAAAATTCTATTATAATCGATTCGATTATTTATGAATATCGATCACGTGATTATCTAATAAGAATATCGATTTTTAAATTCCAAGTTGGAAATTCGCGCCTACAGAAATTTCATATTAAAATTATGTCGCGTTTATAATGAATTAATGTTTAAATAAATAAATTTATAACTGGAAATAATGATTTCAGTGTAGTGATATGTAGAAAAACTATAATTACAAAATATTTACATCTATGTTTCCTAGAATTTCACATTTTGATTAGAAGATATATATTCACGTGCACGGTAAGTTTTATTTTAACCCTAACCTGTATTTTTGGAAGGAAAAGTTTGATTAAATCGAAGTTAGTATCAGTTGGCAATACTGTTTGTAGTATTCTGTCAAAACCGTGTTGTTATGTGTCAAAGTATGTAAAAGAAAAAGTGTATACAATTAAGAGAAAGAGAAAATAATATACTTTAATGTATTTAGTCGGATGATATTAGGTTTACATTAAAAAATTTGTAATAGAAGTAAACAATTGTTCTAATTAATAATGATTGAATCGTCATCGTGGAATTCGAAAAAAGATGAGACCATATACAAAGCTGCCGGTTCCATGCTATTACGAAAGTATGGACAATTTTTTGACACATTGGCAGATAGATTTTGGTTAAATGATTCGACATTGGAATATTTTATGGAAGGTCCTATTAGACTTGTCTATCAAACTGTCGAAGATATCAGCATTATATCATTGGTAGAAATGGAAAGCAAAGATTTGTCCAAGCTATTAGCTGCTGTCGCAGGAACATGTAGAGAAATAAGACTGCTAAAGAAAGAAGCTAATACTTTCTATGCTAAACTCTTTGCGTTAAGCGAAAAAAGCATGGACAACGAACTAAAAAATGCTGCTACCTTTTTATCAGATCTCCAATGTTTATCGACATTTGTAAATAGAACAATGACAGTTTTACAATTAACTACGCAACAGTTATTCAGTTTGGCAGGAGGATCCCATGATATATATTTGCCTGCATTGATAGAACACTACATAGATTTGTTTATACTTCTTGTAATATTCGACGAAATTATTGATGCACACCCATCGATATCTGGTTATTGTGCTAAATATAAGATGAATATATCTTTCGTAAGGTGTAATATGAAACAATTTGATATATCCGAAGCTAAACTTCATATGCTTGATAAATTGATCAAAGATTTGAAGGAACAGTTGTTGGGGAAAACTGTGTTTTCTAAAGCATTAGAATATGTAATGGATGTAAATAAAGGTCCAATTATGAACGATCAAATTGTTAATTATTTGAAAAACTTGATGTCAGACGTCGAGAGTAAATCTAACGACAATGCTGCATTGAATAAAAATTGGATTAGAGCTAACGTCGGTGTCGTTGTGGTAAATAAATTATTTGGTACCTGTGATAAAAAATTAATCAAGCGAATAAACGAAGCTAACAAAAAGTTTTATGCTGCAACATTATATAGAAACATTATTTGGATACCTAGTAAATTTTTACACGAATTCTTACCAAAGGAAGTTGGTAGTGTCGTAAGTACGCAAATAGGTACAAAAGTTCTTTTAAACAGAACACAGAAATTATCTGTTACCATTAATGTTTTAATAAATAAAGCTATGAGTTGGTGCTTAGAGATGCAAAACATTTTAAAGAAAGGTGGTCTTCAAATTTCTGACATAGGTGACAAGCGTACGTTACTTACAGATATAATAACGTTATTTGGACAAATCAAAGAAATAATATCTTTTGTAACTAATCTTCACGCTAATCTGGCCAAACCTATGAATCGTAACACGGTTAAACATATTTGTAAACTTATAGAAATACAAAAATCTCTACAAACATGGTTCTACATATTGGGTCCAGTAGTGGTGCAATCTCAAGATCAAGTCTTGCAATATCTTAGTTATTATATTTTAGTCATACTCGTAGCAGCCAGAAAAGGCTTGATTCAAAAAGATAGAGGCTATAGCAAAGAAAGACTCGATGCGTTATCGTTAATAGGATTAAGTATGCGCCTAATGAGTGGTCCTACTACCGCCGATGGAAGATTAATAGTCAGATGTGCTCTCGCGTGTGCCAGTCAATTGACGGAAACTTTCAAAGATGAGGATATAATTAAACTGAAATTTTTGTTAGATAATTATGATATCTTTGCAGAACTTCAAGACAATATTGATGAACTATGCGATTATTCGGTATTGTTTCATCATAGGAAAATGATACCTGCATATCTTTCTTCTGTTATACAAGAAAATATCAACATCAGTCATTTGGCAAATTTTTTGGGTGCATTTAATAACGTTATAGATCAAAAAGAATTATCCGACACGAATGAACAACTCATTAATGATTTAAGAGAAGATTTACTTAAAACCGTATTAGAACCAGCTTGTCGTGAAATTGAAACAAGCCTACGATTTCACGTATACGCACACTTGGAATTGGATTTCCGTATTCCGATTTTGGAGGGCGTTAAAGATGGTGGAAGAATAGTACGTTCATTGCCATTACCTTTAGTTGATAATATGATATATGCTAAAAGGTTTGTTGAACATTATTTGGATGATATGTTTTATAATCTCACAACAGTGGCATTGCACGATTGGAAAACTTATAGAACTATGCATGCTCTGGCTAATTACAAATTAAATCTCGATACTGTACAAAATCATTTGCCGACTCAAACCTTGGAGCAAGGCGTGGATGCTTTGGAAATTATGAGAAATATTCATGTCTTTGTATCCAAGTATTTATACAATTTGAATACGCAAACGTTTATAGAACACACGAGTAATAATAAACATTTAAATACCATCGGTATTCGTCATATAGCCAATTCTATTAGAACTCATGGAACAGGTATTATGAGTACTACCGTCAATTTTGTCTATCAATTTCTTAGTGTTAAGTTGCAAACATTTACCCAATTTATGTTCGACGAACAAATTAAATCCAGATTGATGCGAGATATAAGATTTATCAAATCTCAACGTGAAAGTGGTGCCATACCATACCCTTACGAGAGAGCAGAAAAATTTCAAAAGGGAATAAGAAAATTAGGAATGACTCCCGATGGATTAAGTTACTTGGATCAATTTCGAAAATTGATAACTCATATTGGAAATGCCCTTGGATACGTAAGATTGATTAGATCTGGTGGATTACATGCTAGCTCGAAAGCGGTATCGTTTTTACCGGATATTCGTTCGAATATGTCTTTTGAAACGGTGTGTAAGAATTTAAATTATAACGAAACTACACAAGCTGCGGCTAAACGTTTGGAGGATGACATTGGAAACTTGGTTCACAATTTTACGGAAGGCATGCATTATTTTAAATTACTCGTTGATGTATTCGTATCAACATTTCGAGATCCTAAATGGCATCATTTGCAAAAATTCTATGCTATAGTACCACCTTTGACATTGAGTTTCGTCGATAATGCGGTATCGAATAAAGAAAAGATGTTCAAAAAAAATCAAACTGGTGGAGCTTTTACGGATGACGGTTTTGCAATGGGAGTGGCATATATAAATGCACTTCTTGGTCAAAGCGCCGAATTAGATGCGTTGCATTGGTTTGAAACTGTCGAAAATTATATCAATGCTGAAAATAAAGACGATCGCGGTGATGAAAAGTTGCAACAAACTAGGGCACTAACTATGAAACGCTTAGCAGAAAGAAGCGCTGAATTTCAGTTATTGTATTATAGTCTTTCTGGTGCAAGGGTGTTCTTTAAACAACCGGACTCATAGTGAAGTTTTTCGTTACAATTGAAAAACTTGAAATATTTCTAAAAAGAAAAATCTATTCTATTCTGTTTCCTCTTACAAGAAGATAAGATGACAATTAATCTTAAGTTCTGATTGTTAAGTTTAACTATCTTTCATATTTTATATATTTAGTTAAATAAAACCGTATAAGCAACCACTGTATTATAACAATCTATTTCATAAAATTTTCAAACTTCATTCTGTATATTTGAATTTAAAAATTCCTCGTTTTAATCTTTTTTAAATAACTATAAATATATTTTTCTTAAAGCATCTAGGATATTTTATATAACAAATAAGATCAAGGTATTGATTAACATTACAGGTTTAAATGAATTAGCATTATTGGCATTGCATCACTATCATTTATCTGCACAAGTAAAGTGTACATACCATACATTATATAATTCTTCTTTCATTCTTTTTTTCTTCCTCCCTCTTATTTTTTTTTTTTTATTTCTTTATCACATACAATCAAAGGCTTAGCTTGTTTGTTTGTATTTTAATAATTATTCACCAAATCAGCATCACATTCGATTTATTTTTGTGTTTCTTCTAACACACATGCCAAGGTATCTTTCAATGTATATTCGCTTATATAAACATACTACATTTATCAATATCACTTCGTAATAGTCATTATGTAGATGGTGGCTAGATTGTATGACTAGACTATATTACATTTGGAGATTCTTAACTAGCTTTTTTTTCGTTCTTGTAATAATATAATGTTAAATAAGAATAATGACTATGTGTCACAACCAATTCGTCATATTTTCTTACTGTTTTTCAAAAAATAATATCAACGTATGACTATTTCGACGTAACGCGCGTTTAAATGGATACAAAATGATGATTTTAAATATTTGATATCAATAATATCTGACGTTCTATCTTGTACAATATCGATATTGTTTATAATGTCAGTATTTTGAACAAACATTAAAAGCCAGGACAAAAAATATAATATAAATACAAGTTAAAATAATTATAGAAAGTATTTTCAATACTGCAATCTTTCTACTAACTTTTATATAAATAAAACTTGTATATAAAAACAAAAAAACAGAAGAATCTAATTTCATATAAACAATTTAGGTTTCAAAAAATGATTTACTTTTTAAAACATCAATCAGATCATTTGTCTAATATCAAGTCTTCCTTTCGCAATATTATTTATATCCCCTGTTATAAATAATATCGTAGAATATTTAGCAAAACTAAAAAATGGGATCTTAAATTTAATAATTTCGTCTTAAAATGTTCATTATCGTAACGCTACAAATCTCCTCGTTTACGTAATGGTTCTATCATTATTGTTATCATCAGTGTATGTACCATAGTGTACTATTTTAATAACTATTGTTAGTATTATGCATATTCAACTGGATAACTTTAAAAGTAATTCATTACTTTACGATACTACTATATAATAATATTCTTTTAATTAGCGTTATTCTATGACCTTCGCGAGTGTGATATACTTTTCACATATAAATTTAATTATCCTACGAGAATTGATCATCGTGTATCTATCGTCTTCTCGTAAATGAAAAATAAACCTATTGCATAAGTTATACTATACAGATCACCTGTAAATGTAACTATAGTTTCATATTCTTTATTGAAAGAGATATATCCATTTATATATCTCAAATATTGATTATGTAAACGCTTGTCTTTTGGGTGGCAACTAGCAAGCTATAATGAAATAATTTTGGTTTTTCTTTTTTTTCTCAAGAAGTATTATGTTTTGTAAGTTATATGACTTTTAAGATTGTGGTCTAGATGATTCTTCCGGATCTAGAAGATCATCGCACGATGCTGTAGGTGGTAATAATTGTCGTCCTCCTCGTTTCTTGCTACGCGTGAATACTTTTGTAAGTTGAGCAAACTTACGACGCGATACTGAAACAATATGTTAGAGAAGATTATATCTTCAAAGTATTAATTTGATAATATATTCAACCGTACCTTTACCCATATTTCTTAATCTTTCTCTAAACAAATCCTCATCATCGTGACCGCTTTGATTATTGCTTTTCTCCAAACTATTACCTTGTAACTTGGAATCTGTATAGAAAAGAAAATAATCGAAAAATTGTAGGATATAAAGTGATTTTGATCATATTTTTGTATAGTACCATTTTCTAACGTTGAAAGAAAATCTTCGTTCCAACGTAGCTGAGCCATAAATTCTTCGTCTTGGAGGAACATGGCAATTCTTTCGTCCTCCAACATTGAATTTTCTTGAGAATATACCCCATCTATTGTATCCTTCGATAATTGTTGAGGAAGTCTAAGAAATGTATCTGGTAATGGTCCTAATAACGGTGGTTGCCATTTATGAAGATGTTTTAAAGATTTATTGGAATCCGATTTAGTAGATTTGGTAACATTAGGAAATTCTTCACTTTGCTCCAATTCGCTTCTTATTTTTTCATTTTCGTTGTCCGTACTCATAGACAATAATTGGTCAATCGTTGTATCAACGGCACCTTGATTGGATCTTAATACAGCCTAAGAAAAAAGCATTTAATTATAAACAAAATAGATGAAAATTCGTTAGAATGAATATATGTACATTGGGGATGTACAGTCAACTTACTTCGATTACATCATCGTCCATTTGTGGAAACATATTTTTAAAATCAGCCATTGCCTGATAAAACTCCAGGGTGGTCTGTTGTTGTTGCTGCTGTTGTTGTTCAGTAGCTGATGCCATTGTTGAATAGTAATGAACCTGTTGAATTATAACGCAAGATTAAATATATGAAATGACATTATTTCTCAATTACACATGCGTGTTAATCATATTTATATTTGTTAGTCTAAATTTATCATCTCAAACGTAACATATATATATGTATATTGACTCTTATCAGTTAATAATTATAATTTTAGAAATGTCTTATTAACATTTTGTTATCGAGAATAAGAAGGAAAAAAAAAAGATAATTTTATTGGTACAAAAGTCTAATACAATTACGTTATCAAAATATATTTTTTTTTCTTTTCTTTTTTTTTGACAAGAAGTTGAAATAAAATTAAATACGAAGAAAAGAAATGTAATTAAATAGAAAACAAATATGTATATTGCAAGTTCATAAATTACAAATGATAAGGAATAGTTGACATTTGACGATAAACGTACCTTCGAGCTAACTTTAACAGTAACACATAGCTAGATCAACGAAGATTCTTAATAGTAACAGCGGTAAAAGCATTGCCAATGCCTATTTACCGGCTTACGAATTTGTTTTACATCGTTTATATTATTGATATAGAGAAAAAAAAAATCAATTTCATTTGAAATCTTCTCTAACCGATTATTCGAGAAATTTCTATAGGTTTTAATTTAATAACACAATTTAGTGTATTTGACTTTTAACAGAAACATCTGTGAACTGTCAAAATCTTGTTCTTTTATCTCGTTCGTGTTATGATATAGAAGGAAGACTACTCTTTTTCTTTCTATACGTAAGAATCGATATATCGAATGGTATGCGACGGAAGTGAAGATTGATATATTTCGATATATCGATACGTCAATATTTTACGCGGGAAATTCAAAACACGACATTCCGTTTGCTATTCGGATTAATTGTCATCTTTCTAATAATTGATTAAATATGTTAATATTACAGGTAGATAATACATTTTTGTTATAAAATAATTTATACACATTGAATTATCGTATTTATAGAAAAGAAAAGGTTGATAAAAACGGAAGAAATAAAAAATGGCTGAAGTATGACTTCCGTCGTACGAAGTCGGAAAAGATATTTCCATGATTTCTTTATTTTCAGTATTTCGTGGTCTTTCTATAAGTGGTCCATATGATGTTTTGGTAAATTTAATTTTATAATTTGAAGTTTTCTTTTTGAAGATTAAATAATTATTAAAATTAACATTGCGATTTATAATTACAAATAGTAGCATTGTAATAATAATAAAATGTATAAAATAGTGTACGAATACTAATGAAAAAAAAGGATTTAATCAATAAAATACTTTTAAATATATGTTGTATATTCTAACCCATATTCACGTTCAGTTAGTTTAAACGATAATAATATGGATAACTGTATTCTTGATTTAAAGAAATTATTTTGTCGTTGCGCTTCAGTAAATAATATCTTACCAGTGGTAGGTAGAAAGAGATGATTATTTTTAATGTCAAGTCAAAATGTCAGGTTATTCTTATACCATTTTCTTCAGTTACAGAAATTGAGAGAAATAGAAAACGTGATTAGTGTTGACGTTCAAAAGGAAATTCTTGCCAATACGGTGGAAAATAAATTGATTAAGAAATATCCTATTAAATATTCATATCAGAGAGCATTTACAAGGTTATTAATAGATGAGGTATAAATTTAAACTTTAGTTATGTTTGAAAACAACTATTATATTCGATCCTAGGATTATCGTATTTGTTTTTAATTATTTTTACAGTTAGATGCACATGGCGATGAAGTTTACGATAAACTTTATCTATTGCATATTAATTTCTTATTGTGTCCTGTAAATGATTTGCATTATCGTCACTTTTCACAAAAACACGGTTGCGATTTAGAATTCGTAACAATTAAAGAAAGTATAAATATCGTATCCAATGGGACAACTGGATTATGCGTTTGGCAGGTGCATTTTATAATATACATTGTTTTAAATTATATATTAAACTTTTATATATGCATATATATATAAAAATATATTACAAAATTATAGGGTGCTTTACATCTGGCAGAATGGTTTTATAAAAATAGGAATCAATTAAATAGAAAAAATATTTTAGAACTTGGATGTGGAGTTGGATTAACTGGTTTGAGTATTATCAATACTTGTTCACCCAAGAAATACGTATTTTCAGATTGCCACAATAGTGTTTTAGATATTCTTTGTGAAAATGTTAGATTTAATTTACTATCCTTATTGGAAGTAAAAGTATCTGATCAAGTTCGTAAGTTAAATGATAGGACTCAGTTACACATAAAATATAAACATTGTGATGTTAAAGTAATCGATTTGAAATGGGAAGATATACAAAATTACACCGAAGAAGATTCCACAGTTTACGATGTAATCTTAGGCGCAGATATTCTTTATGAAAGTACTTCATTTAATTCGTTAATAACTGGATTAAATTATTTATTAACGTCTAATAATTATGCCATCATTGCTGCGACTATTCGTAACGAAAATACTGTAAAAAAGTTTCTCGATCAATTAGGTAAGTTTTTACAGTAATAAAATTGTTTGTGCAATAAATTTTACAAATTCATAGATTCGTTTTATTATTAATCATTATTTTCTTTACAGGAGAGCATAATCTTACCTACCTGGAATGTGATATACCAGAAGAAACAATTTTAATAGAATCGAATAATGCACCTGTAAAGATACTCAAAGTATACAAAAAAAAATTGTAAATTGAATCGAATGTAAGCGTTTACGAGAAAATAGTTTTTTTACGCTTGAATAAGGAAAAAAAAAAATATATATATATGTATGCATATATATATATATATATATTTATATGTACATATATTCATTTTTTTTTTATTAAACCATTAGTAAGATTTACTCCTAGTGTTTTTTTTTCTCTTTTTTTTTTCAATGGTAATTTTTCCTATTTATATAAATAACAAGTCTTGCGTTAAAAATATTTATAAAAGTATTAAACGATAACTGACTTATTTTTCCATTTCTTAATATAGCTAATAATATTTAACAGTTAATATTTGTAAATAAACTCAAAACCATTTCCGTTTGTTATGGCGTTTGAGTTTCACTTCAGTCTCATCCACGTCCTTGTCGGCATCCTTTTTAGATAATTTTTTAAACTTCTTCTCTTTGATTTTCTCCTTGATCTTATTTTTTTTCGTTTTACTCGAATTAGGAGAATAATCGTTGTTACTATTGGTAGCATCGCTTTTGTTTCTAGCTGTATAGAAACACGAACGTACAATTATCATTTTTTCATCTTTTCTACAAAATATTTATATTACACTAATATTTGATTTATTTTCGAATAAAATCTTTATCATCATATTTACCAGCAAATAATCCCATATGTTTGTTAATACTCTTATCTTCCTCGACTGCTCTTTTACGATCCATTTCTAAACATTCAACTATTTCGTTTCGCCTTTCTACGATTTCTACCAACCTGATGGAAAACAAATTTATTTGTTTATATCACAAAATAAAATTGATGTAATATATTTAATCTTTAAAAAAACAAAAACAAAAAACACATTCGTATAATACCTTTGTATTAAAGCTTCTTCTCTCTGTTTATCAAAATCTGTTTTTGTAGCTTCTGGTTGGCACATAAGACAACGTATTTGATATTCAACGTCAGCATGCTCCTCTTCCAATCTTTGTTGCCTACGAAGTAACATTAATTCGGCCTGCCTCCTAAATAATTCGTTCTTTTCATTAACCAAAGCAAACAATTCCAAAATTAATTCTTCAACATCCATACTGAGAGAAGATTCTAAAAAAGAAAAAATGATTTTGCGTTTGGGTCATTGAATTTTGTCGAATTGGAGTCTGAGGAAGTGAAATCATATTTCATTTTAAAATTTACCATCGGCTCGAGGTCCAGTTTCACATTTATCTCTAATTAATTGTTCCAAACGTACACCCTGCCTTTCCAACCCTTGCTGTTGTAATTCTATTTCATCCAATTCTAATTTGACGTCTTTCATTGACATAACTTTGATCTTAAATAAAAATATCATTATAATATATAAAAACGAAAGAGAAATTTTGTAGAAAAAAAAAGTTGAATTATTCTTCCAATTGAGAAAAACTAGGAAAAAAAAAATGATGCATACTTTTCTTCGATGTGGTGTAGGACGCGGTGGCGCCGGTCCCTTCTTCCTCTTCCACTTTCCTTGAACACTCTTATCCGGATAAGATTTAAATTGTGAACTTTCTACTACACAAGTAACGCTGGTCAAGCTCTGCCTATTTCTATTAGCTTCGTCTTTGTTATTTTTCTGATCTTCCCACATATTAACACGAGTATCGGCGATATCATCGGCCTGAATTATCGTAGATTCTTCAAGAAGCAAAGGAGCATTGACTGATTCATTAGGAGTGCTCGTAGCTATTGGCGGAGGAGGAGCTGGCTTCGTCTTTCGTGTTCGTGGCGTAGTACGGGGAGACACGCTCTGATAATTGAAAAAAGAGCATGATATATATATATAGAGAACATACGAATGAAAAATAAAAGAAATGATCAATCCAATAGGATATGGTATACGAGTAAGAAGAAATAACACGACATACGCGATAGCCGGGGGAAGGGAACAGTTCTTTAGCCGTCGGTGGCAACGGTGCTGGTTTTTTCTTTCTATACGTTCCACCTGGCGTAGAGATTGATTCCGAACTAGTTATGGAACTGTTTGATGCATAAACGCTTTTACGATTTAAATCTGATTTACGTGGGGTCAATCCTAATTCGCCTGTACTACTGCAATTTGACAAATATAACAATTCTTATTAATAAATTAAGGTGTTCTTGTGCTGCAACGAAGGACGCTTTATTTAAAATGTACAAAAAAAAATAATAACATACGTGATGGTACGTGGTTTAGGTATAGGTACTGTACCAGGTACCACGAGTCCTCGTTTGTTCTCCGTATCACTTTCTTGTTCATCTTCTTCATCACTGGAGAACGGGTTGAGACTGATCAGTGGTGCAGTCAAACGCCTTTTGGCTGGTAAAACAGTTGGTTTCGATGCTGGCAAAGGAAGCACCCCTTTTTTCTTTATTTTATCTTTTTCATCATCATCATCATCATCATTCTCCTCTTCATTAACAATATCATCGTCGAAAGGATTTTTCGAGATCTTGCTGATATTTTGATCGACATTCGAAACACTGTGATATTCTTCCTCATTTTCTTCGTCGCTTTTAAAAGGATTCAATTCTTCCGGATATTGTTCACTGGTGCAAGGATCATTCCCATGTGCAGTTAAGAAAGTAACGCTGTCGACAGACTCATCAACTAGAGTATCATGGATCCTACTATCATCCCTATGGTCGGTACTCACGCTTATGGGACTTTTAACAATTTCCTCCTTTGGCACATTGTTCCTCCTGTTAGCTCTAACAGGCGGGGACGGTATTTGAACTTTATTCGAATCACTTAGCGAAAGCGTCGTAGTATCATCTTTCGAAGGTGTCGTCGCCGAGCAATTCGAACGAGTACAAATAATTGACTCCGATTTTGGAAGCAGATTGGCTTCCTCTTTGGAATTCTTGGTATCTTCGATACTCGACGATCTTGGTCGAGGTTGGCCATCATCGAGATTCGTTGATTCCACCGTACAAAAGTCTTCCTTCTTCTTATTATTATTAATATTCTTTTTCTCATCATCTTCATCCCTTAATTCTTCAATATCTTCTACAGCAAATATCTTCTTTATAGTACTATCATCATTATCATCATCATTATTATTATCATTCTCCCTAGTCTCGACATTCTTCTCCGAGAATAATTGACTCGCCATAAAGTCGAGCCTCATTCGCGAGGTCTGCGATATCAAATCTGGTATCTGTGCGTCTACCGATCGTTTCCTAGCAATAACGACTTCTTCGTCGTCCTTTAATTCTAATCCCATCTTCCGTTCAGTTTTTTCTTCATCGCTGAGAGACCTACGGTGGCCGTAACCGGAAACTCGGTTATCCACTATGTCAGCCATATTCCCTTTTTCTTCGACTTCTTCAACCTGCCGGACCTCTTCTTCTGGTTCGACTTCTACCTCCTCTTCCTCTTCTTTTTCTTCTTCTTCTTCTTCTTCGTCTTCTTGTTCTCCGCTACTTTTGTCGGTAAAATTGTCTAAACGACGATTAGCCAATAAAGAAACTGACGAGGAGGTAGACGTCGACAAAAAGGTTCTCTCCTCGTCTGGACAGGTCTCGCAGCAATACTGGCCCTCCTCGGTCTCGTAATAATTGTCAGGCATCAATTGGTGCCCGCAACGGGCACAACGGAAACAGGTACGGTGGTAAGCAGCGTGTCCGATCACCAGCTTCTCCGCGAGGAACACCGGAAGTCCGCACGACGCGCACGGATCTCGACGCATTCCCAGACGCGACCCCACCTGTGTTAAACATTGGCCAAAATTTATCCATTAATTTGATTATTCTCTTTTTATATTTTTTTTTTTATATTTTTACCTTCGTCATCTTCCTTTTATTATTTACTTTTTTTTTTTGCTAGTTAATCACGTTTTTCTAGAGAGAAAGAGAGAGAGTGAGAGAAAGCAAGGGAAAGAGAAAAATAAAAAGAAGGATACTAAATATTAATTATAGTACTATTAATCAAAAATAGAAGAAGAAGAAGAAGAAGAAGAAGAAGATAGGAAGATGTTTTACACTATTCCGTTTTCTATTCATATATTGGCATCATGCCCTTCCACCATCTTGCGAATAAATCTTGCAGACTGAGAGGGAAGAGAGAAAGAGGAGAAATATAGGATGATTGTATGCAAGAAGTTTCCTAACTAATAACTAATGCTATTAATTTTGATAAAAGAAAGAAAAATTGTAAATGTACTAAAAAAATATAAAAAAGCAGAAAAATTAGAATATCTAATATTATTTACAATACATTTATATACAGGGTGAGATAAAAATTGGTTTTTTCTACGTGAAAGAATAAATAATTTAGGGTTACTTTTAAAGAATAGAATTTTGATTTCATCTTGTATAGGAGACGGTAGATTATTTTTATGATATAATCCTCCATCTTGTTAATAAATTCTTATGAACGAAGAAAGTGCGAGAAAGAGAAAATGGCTGCTTATTTCCATTACCACTTCGTTACACCTATTACGTTGAAGAAACGATAGGATAGTGTGAGCCGAGGAGTTAGGTTGATGCTCCTTTTCTCGTCAGCTCATATGCAAATTCGACGAGTACGAGTTAACGAGTTTATCTGCCGACTCTTGTTAGGGGACTATCGTTAATATCGTATAAAACCACTACGACACATTGTCCCTAGTCGTGTTAATTTATGTTCATTCCAGTTATTTCTACTCGCCTCAATTTTTTTTTACTTATTATTGTTATTATTATTATTAATATTATTATTATTGAAGTTTTTCAATATATGAATCCGTCTACTTACTGTATTATTAATTAACAATATATTCGACGATTTGTTAATCTTCAAATTGTTGAAACAAACCCATAAGGGTTGTTATAACGAAAATGATAGATTTCTAATCAAAAGCAACATATTTCATTATTATTTGAATAATAAAGAATATTACACCAAAGTAAAAATGTAAACGCACTTTTACGATAGACCAATGAATGACGTTACTTTTTTGAAACGCACGTGACGCGAGGAACGGAATTTTGTTGGTTCTCTTTTTATCTGTTATTATCGTTTGAAAAAAATTATTCTTAAAGGCGAGAGAAAAAACGATAAAAGAAATACGTGAACGTGTTGTGTAAGTGTTGCGTGTTGTGTCGTCGTGTGGTGGTGGGTACTAACTTCGAGTCAAATGAAGAAGAATTAGAAGAAGAAGAAGAAGAAGAAGAAGAGAGTGTAGTGACCGTAAGCCCGATTTCTATTCGCTTCTCATCGACGCGTGCGTTCCTCTTAGCTTTCCTTAGCCTTTATTTCTTTTCCTATCCTTTCTTTTCATTTCTTTTCTCTTCTTTTCTTTTCCTTTTCTTTCTGTTTCCTTCGTACGCACGAGCCAACAAGGTATAAATAGAATAGGGTACACATAACCCGTGCCGATAGAACCCAACCCAACCCAACCCAACGCGTTTCTCTCGATCGTTTATCTACCATTTTGTTTTTTTGTTTTTTTTTTATTTCTTAAGGGGTTATACGCAGTTAGAATTTTCAAAAAATCAATTTGTTTTTTTGAATTTTCAGAATGTACATATATTTGAGTATATTCTTCTCTGAAAATTTCAAACTTATACGGTCAATATTTTCGGTGATATGCCCATATTTG
Organism: Mischocyttarus mexicanus; assembly: GCA_023678845.1. Taxonomy (NCBI): domain Eukaryota; kingdom Metazoa; phylum Arthropoda; class Insecta; order Hymenoptera; family Vespidae; genus Mischocyttarus; species Mischocyttarus mexicanus. Next base: position 1,836,632 of record JACGTP010000019.1, on the reverse strand, counting down.
TAAGGACGCTTCAAAGCGTTAGAGTGATTAGAGTGAAACTTTAAACGCGTTTTTCTCAAAACGGTGTTTTCAAAGTCGGTGATCACGAAATCTCAAAAACAGCTCAATCGATCGATCTGAAATTTTAACATAACTTTCTCAGATATATTCTTCAGGGATTGATCGAAGGAATAAGATTCTCGATAATTATTTCTATTTTTTTAAAACAATTTTTCGCGTAAAATTTTGCTCGAAAATTCAAACTTTTTTGATTTACATAGTCGTCATTTTATCAAAAATTTAAACTTTAACTATTCCTTAGTGTCAATTCCAAGATTGATCTATCCACTAAAAGAATCTGACCTATTTTTGACTTGAAAATAATCCAAACCAGAGTTAATCTCTGCCAAACACCTTTTTTTGAGGACCTTCGGGAAAGTGTCTACAGAACTAGTATACATTTTTACATGATCTAACAATAAATGTCATTAATAACTTAAAAGTAGACACTATCTGACTAACTATTACTTATATTTGTAAAATAAAATCCTTTTCTATAAAAAAATATTGAAAAAAGGTCTTTTTTTGGCCTTGCAACTGCGTATAATTCCTTAATAATAACAACTCTAAAGAATAATAATTTCATTTTACCATTAATATTTATTTTTATTTTATTCTTTCTTTATCACGTTCCAGTAATTTTTCTTCGATGAAATATGAAAGAATTCAAACAACCTAATCAACGTGGTTATATCAATCTTACTAGGAGATAACCAAGTGGACAGGACACTGATTTTCTTTTTCTGTTTTAAATTATATTTCTAATTACACAATGTACTGTACAGGTTTTATATTACAATAATTAAAAAGAGGATAAACAAGTAAATCATTTCATTCGTTTACTTAAAACGAGAAAATACACAGAAACAGAGAATGTAAATTTTGTTCATTATTATTGTACACGTGTATCGTGTAATAAACATGACCTAATTTAAACATTTTTAAACTTTTCCAATAAGGAAAAAAGAAAAGAAAAGAAAAAGTGAGAAAATAAAAGATCTTCGTTGAGTCTATTAGCATAATAAAATAAATAAATAAATAAATAAATATGAATAATTCTAAGGAAAAGAAAGAAGAAGAAGAAGAAGAAGAAAACAAAAACAAATAAATAAAGTAATCGAAAGATGTAACAAAGTTGATGAAAACATTTACATGGAAATAGGGATTAATTTAGCAACGTTATTAAGTCATGCAGAGATCAGAGCATAATGAAAAATGAAATATACAAATAAAAATGATAGGAAAGGATAGAAATAAAGAAATATAAGAACAAATGTAAAAGCATGCAAGAATACCTCAAAAAAACAACCAACAAAACTAATTACAAACAAATACAAAGTAATAATAATAATAAGAAAAGAAAAATATGAAAAAATGTAAAGATAAAGGTAACAAAAGAAAAGAAAAAAAAGAAAATAAAGATACACAAGCAACAAAACAATAAACGACAAAGCGAATTACCTTCTAGCAGAATATTTCAGGTTTATATTGCCCCATTAAGTCCAAGCTTTCCTCCTGGGGAACAAAAATAAACGGTAAGAGAGGAGTTAACACGTGTTTCCAATAGAAAAAAGAAAAGAATCGAATGGTCCACTCGCGATTCGTTCATAAGTTTCTTTTTTCCTTTTTGTTTGTTATTTTTTTGTTTTTTTCTTTAAATAATTTTCATTGGAATTTAGTGCTTCTCCTGTTTTAAAATGAAAGACGAGAAAAATAGTAACAAGAGTAACGTTAACAAAAATATCAACGACTACGACAACAACGTAGACGACTACGATTACCGACGACTACACAACGAGGACAGAAAACGTGGACATGGAAGAATAGTCATCACGTTTGCGAAGAAACGATGAGTCATTTTTACAATGGCCAACGGTAAAAAAAAAAATTATATAAATCCTTCGAGACGACAATGTATGTCCCATTTTCCATATTCCGATAAGATAACGATACGCAAAACGTTTGTGTGTACAGTCAGGAGGATAAATTCCTCTCTCTACGATTGTGTTTTCTATTTCAAATATATAAACCGATATAATAATTAAATGATTATATATTTAATTTGAATTATTATTAATACTTCTTTCATTTCAAATCACCCGAAATTTCCTTACGAACTCAGTCACAGAAAACGTTAATATGACGTACGATTTACATCAAACTTTTCAAAAATGACGTAAATCGTACGTCATATTAACGTTTTGTGTTAACTAGGAAGTTATTTCTTTTGTTATTTAATATAAATTAATAATTTTAATAAACATTTTTAAACCCCCCTCCCATTCCCTTTATGTTTTTATTTAACCGTAGAAATTATACTTCTATTATTATTATTATTATTATTTATATTATTATTTATGTTTGCCTAAAAACTTGCATTAGCTTGCAAGCCCATTGAAGGATACTTATTATGGTAATTATGAAATTGGACTAATTTTAAGTAAAAAAAAAAAAGAAGAAAAATAGATAATAAAATTAATAGATATATTTATTCTTTAATTTATTATTTTAGTATTTTGACTTAAGATCCACTTAAATAATTACCAACACGTATAAGAAAAAATATTAGTTATTTCAACATAGAATAATTATTTTTATGCAACTCATGCATAAAGGTAGTAACGGTTCCGTTGGAAACTCATTGTTGCTTTTTTTTCTTATGGTAAAGAAATATTATACGAGAACAACGCGGTAGAATGAATTGACAAAAATGAAGTAAGTAAGTAAGTAAGTAAGTAAGTAAGTACGGTGTTTTCGTTTGGATAGAAACAACCCGTTGACACATTTTCGAGAAAGTCGTTATTCATTATCGTTTTACGATAATCGACGGAATAGTTCCTTTTAATAGTCTTTTATTTCATTACCCACTCATTTTTTATTGCTCATTACTAATCAAAGAAAAATCTAAAATAATACGAACGTACAACACACAATGAAAAACAGTTGCGTTATTTTATCGGAGCAAAAGGACCCCCTCCAAATTAGTCTGGGAGGGGAGGTGATTTCTAAAACTTTCAAATCAATTTTTATTGAAACTCATTGTCGTGGTGAAAAAAATTGTGGAAAAGTAAATTTAGTTCCCATATTTGGAACGAAAGGGGAAAGGGAGAGGAGGGAAATAAAAAGGGAAATTTGAATACGAAGAAAAGTTCAACGTACCGTTGACAAGGTGTATACTTCAAACGTGAGAGAAAGAGAAATAAATGAAAATTATGCAAAAGTGCATCTCGGTTGATGGTATTTTGTTGTTGCAACGGTTACAAGAGGAATCTTACGAGTCGATGTCAAGGTAAACTGCATACGATGCGAACGTATGTTGTGTTTTATCTTACAATACATACACACTAGTTGGTTTTTATTTTTTCCTTTCGAAGAACTTTTGCTGGGCTCTAAAGAGAGAGAGAGAAAGAGAGAAGGAGAAGGAAAAAAGAAACGGAATGAAAAAGAGAAAGAGAGAGATGGATGTATCATCGTCATCATCATCATCGAGGTGCGCCAGTGAATGACCTATATATGTGTGTATTTATCGTGAAGATTCTCAAAAGGATCCTCTTCGAATGCTGGAACGCAGTTGATTGCGAAACATCGATGTACAACAAGAAGAAGTAGAAGAAGAAGGTGTAAGAACAGAGATACGAATATGTGGCGCGCCTTTTTACAAAATTGAAGACAAATGATACAATGATAGAAGAAAAGTATAAAAGAAGGATGGGAAATATAAAAAAAAAAAAACTAACGGAATAAGAGAAAATTAATCCTTTTGCGGATGGGATGGTATGAAACAAACCGTACTGTATGGTCGGATGTCTTTTATCTATTAGTTGTTTTTACCGAGTGCATATTTTATTTTATTTTATTTTACGGAAAAACTCCATTAATTCAAAAAACAGGAAATGCGATTATAAGAAGTCAAGACGTAATACAAATTCAAGATTATAACAAATATTGAAAATAATTTTTTACAAGCAAATATTATTCAATATTAGTTCCTCGGCAATAAAGACACATAAGGTAAAAAACCCCATTATGGACAGGTCCCCCCTTTATGGACACCCTGTTGAATTTTATTATTTTGTTAATAAACTATGTTAATAATCACGATTGTTAATATTTCATAACAATTTTGGATATTTTTAAAATCGAAAAATTGTAATATTTTACTTCCAGGTATAAACTATTTACCCTATAAAAATGTTATTTTTTCAAGTAGGCTAAAATCGCGAGTACACGTAAAATTTCTTCACAATTCCGTTAAGAAAGATCTTATTTTCAAATCCAGATTTCGATACGTTTTTTTTATGTAATCGTGTCATTTGAAATTATTTTAAGCTGTTTATAGTTTAAATAATCATATAATAGTTTATTTATACTATATCAAGTTAATATTAATTAAAAAATAGCAGGTATCCATAATGGGGACACAAAAATTCTCTTGCGTGAACTAGCAACATGTCACAATTTGAGTTGATCTAACCTTCCCAACATACATATAAATATATGCATAGCAAATACATATATGCATATATGCATATATATGCTTGTACGCATGTGTATTAGACCTGTCCATAATGGAGCCACTAGTATGTTCATAATTGGCTCTTTTACTATTCATAATACACACATTCGACTCGTTCATTTCAAGTTCACGTATTAATTATTAAATTTATTCCTATTGAAGTTGATTACTTAAATTGTACAAATAAAAACATTGATTAAAGTGTCTTGCACAAAAATAGTTGATTATATTGATTGAAAATATGATTAAAAAATTCAAATATTCGTAGTCTCTCTTATAGTGTCCATAATGGGGGCTTTTACCTTAAACATGTTTGTCAGCTCTGTCAGTTGTTTTAGCCAAACGCACGTATGAGTTGCTCGGCCAAATTAATGGTTTACGATAATCCGCAAAGGGTTAAATAAAAAAAAATTGGAAAGAAAAGTTGATCGAATAGAGAATAAAAATAACAAGGACGTGAAACGGGAGTAAGAAAAATTTAGGGGAAAAGAAAAATGAGAAGGAAAAACACGAGGGGACGAAGATGGAAAGAAACGTTAAAACAAAACGGGAAGAAAATGAAACCGGTGGCAAAAAAGTGTGAGAGGAAAAAACCAGGTAAGAGAGTTATGGGGATAAACAACAACAACAACAACAAGTTTTTAATAAAAATAAAATAAAGAAGACGAGAATAAGAAAATTTGATCGAAGAAAGGAACGATCGCTATTGAAAATTATTATCTCGAGTCACGTGAAAATATCATCCTCCGCCTTTTTTTATTCCACGTAGGAGATAGACGATGACCATTTTCTATTCAAAGTAATAATTGAAAATAAAAATAGAAAAGCTACGAGACATGTGTAAAAAAATAAAAAGCAGCGGCGAATAATAGCAATTGATTCGAGTAGAATAATAGGATATTATATTGTTTTCTTATAGCCGATGATTGCTATGACGATGACAATGATCGCACCTAAAACGAATTTTTTTGCTGATGGACGTTTACGGCGAAATTGTGCTTAAATATTGCGAATTCGTTCGATGATAAATTTTGTTAACCCTTTCGCTCCAACAAGCGTATATATACGCTCTGGAAAAGTGGGTGCTTGGGTACGAAGAGCGTACATATACGTTCATACCATATATAATTTAATTTCATACTTTACATGAGATACTTTTATTAATCGAGGATCTGGTAACGCTGTATGCCTCGAACAATTGACTATCATGAAATTGTATAATTTAGAAAGTAAAATGATATTATTAAATATAATAAATATCATTGTAAAATTTAAAGAATAAAAAATGACTTCTAATTACTTCGTAGAATTCCGTACTTCAGTGTTGTCAATTACTACTTAGTAATGCATTTTGTTCACAGCTATCACATTTTGTCAGAAGCTCTCCGTAACGAAAGGGTTAATTATTACGATAGCAATAAAAACGAAAAGAACAAAAATATATATATATATAACTTGTTATAAAAATTTGTTTGCAACATTTAAGCACCCCATGCTCAATGATTAAAGCTCGATGAGAAATTAAAAAAAGTGGAATAGAATAGAAAAGAAAAAAAAATAAATACGCTTTGATCGAAAGCTTTAAAAATGAGAGCTCCATAAGCTTGCTGCTATGCAACAATAACAACAATAACAACAACAATATAAAAATAATGATAATAATAATAATAATAATAATAACAACAACTACGGAATATAAAAATATAATGAATATTAATTAAGAAGAAGAAGAAGAAGAAAAAATAAATATAAATAGATGAAGAAAATATAGAGCCGGCAAAAGGAATGTTACGAGAAGCGAAAGTTTTTTTTCCCTAATTTTTGTTTTATTATCCCCCATCCCAACCCCCCACAGCTATACTGAGTTCCTATGTTACTTTTGTTTCTTTTTTTTTTTAAATTACAATGCGCGTTGATTTAATAATAGCAATGATTTGAAAATGTTGTTGCATCGATACCTTGGCTTTTGGTGATTCTGGAACCGGGGCGATTCTTTCTTCCGTTGTTTCGACTGTTCTGTTTGTCGCTAAACGGCTAGGAGATGATCCTAAAAATAAATAAACAAACATTTTTTAATATATAAATATATGTAAACGAAGTTGAATATGAACTTCGTTCAATATGAATTTGCCACTCAATATTCAATGAAAGTAAAGAAGTTAGGAGAGAGGGAGAGAGAGAGAATAGACAGTTATGTTAAAATATTGAAATAGATAGGCCGTTAGAGATAATCAGGTGAAAGTACCGATATAAGATAAGAAGATCGAATAAATAGCATTAAATGTTGTTTCTTTTTTTAAGTAAGATGTGTAGTTATGTGTAGAATACAGAATGGGGGACAGGGAGATAAAACTTCTAGCGTAGGCTGACAACGCATTTCTAATAGCTGAAGACGAAGATAACTTGCAAAGATTACTGTACAGATTTGAAACAACAGCCAAAAAATTCAATCTAAACATCTCAGTACACAAGACGAAATCGTTTACAATATCTAAGAAGCCACGTCGTTGCAAGCTAGCAGTTAATGGACTTAACGTCGAGAAGGTGATGAAATTCCGCTACCTAGGAGTCGACATTACTAGCAGTAAGAATCTCATAGAAGAAGTATGTGCATAAACAAAAAAAGCAGCAATGGTATTTGGCTATCTCAGAGACTTAATCTGGCGAAACAAGCATATGAACACTAACTGCAAGTCCCGTATCTACGAGATTTGTGTAAGACCAATTATGTCATATGCTATCAAAACAAGAGTCGAAACCACTGCCACCAAGAGACTGCTGAGGAACACGGAAATGAAGACCCTACGAACCATGACTGGCAAAACACTGTTTGACCACCAGCACAAAGATGATATAAGAAGAGAGTGCAACGTCCAAGACATAGTACGATGAGTCCGTCAAAGAAGAAGAGATTGGTGAGATCACGTTGCGAGAATGGAAAACAACCGATTACCAAAGATAGCATAAACACAGAAGCCAAACACGAGCAGGCTACTGGATGGAAGACTATCAAAACGATGGTATGAGAGCTGGATCTCCTCATTGCAGGAGATGTAGTTAGAAACAATGAGAAATAAAGCAAAAAAGAATAAAGTTGGAGAAAGAACAGGACAGTGTCTTAAACTAAGAAGAAGATGTGTAGTTAGTTAAATTGTAAACTCTTGTAAGTTATTATTAATGAATCTATTTTATTTGTTAATAAGAATTATAAAGAAAGAATAAAAATACTTTTTTCAGAGCAACATATTTTGTTATTCTTATTCAAGAAATAAGTAGAAATTTAAAGAAAAGTGTTATAACACATTATATATATTTTTCTTCAATTTTTGTATTCCTAATGATTATTCTCTTATCAGTATCCCTTATTATTTGATTACATTATATCACTGATTATTCTATCACGAACTTTTTGATTAATTTTATTTTCTTTAACCGGAAGTTTGAGCTTTATCATCTGAGAATATATATATAATAGGTCTACCGGAAAGTTCTGTCCGATTTTGGAATAAAACCAAATACAAATTACGGACAGAACTTTCCAATAGACTTAATATATATAGAGAGAGAAAAGTATGTTTATTTAAATGAAATCATTAATAATTTTTCTGTATGCAACATCTGTCGCATATTAACGGTTAAAAGAAAGTTGCAACGATATACAGATAAAAGTTATTAAATATTCATTAAATTGTCAAATGATGATCCGTAAGCCTTGACATTCCTTTAAAAAGAAATACTAAATAGTGTATATTACTTTTCAAAACGCGAAATGAAATCTTTGGATTATTGAATAACAGATAGAATGGGTAATTCACGTTGAATAATTGATAATTCATTTGTAGCACATCTGTTGTATAATAATAGTGAAACGTGGTGAGAAACAATGGTAATAAATATAAGTAAATGTCAGTAAAATAATAAACGATCTTTTAACGATCCAAAATGTTCGCACTCTCTTACATACACACACATATGCAACATATACACAAACAGGAACTTTCCAAATGTCTACTTGTTTCTATCTTTTCTCTTAATACTCACAATGACAGGCATACTCTTCTAGACATACAGCAATATATTAATTGCAAATCTTAAAAGTATGCGTGTACTCTCTCGACGACTACTGTCAGCTGAGTTTCGCAATTACTCATAAATCCTGACAGGCTGGAAATTTCATTTGACCTCGCTTTGTCGTAGTTTTGTTCTCGTCATTCACACGGAACACGTAAAGGAAACTGGATTGTGATATTGAAAATAATATGCAGTTACGTTTTCCTGTCCCCAATAAAAAGAATTAAAAAAAATAAAAGGAAGCAAGAGAGAGAGAGAAAGAGAGAGAAAGAGAAAAAAAAATACAATGTAAATTGCATGATCTAGTACGATAATGACAAGACAATTCAACAAGTATCTACAATATGTTATGTATAGTTCAAAGTATATGCATAAATATAGTTTCGAATTTAACAGCAAATAAAAAGAGAAAGAACGATGGACAGAGAGAGAGATTCAAATAAATGAATAGAAATCTGTGAAGAACTCAACAAGTGGCTGTTCAAGCTTTTAAAGTAGTCATATATGATGTCTCAATACAATTAAGCATCCACATGCATACACATGCATACACATACATCAATACTAATAAATACTTAATTATCACCAAGCAAAGACTCCATAAAGATTCTCTCTCTCTCTCTCTCTTTCTCAACAACTTTATTTACCACAAGCTTATTAATAAGTCAAGAAGTAAGTTTTATTTCTTTAGGTTTAGAAGACGCCTTTTTGCGATAAAAACTTTCGAATAATCTTACTTTATCTCCCCTTTCTTCAAACGACTATAACAAATAAATAAATAAATAAAAATAAATTAAGAGAATAAAAATATTTTTATTTCATTATTGACATTTTATAAAACAAAATACACACATACTTATATAATATTACGTTTCTAGTTTAAGAATTGTTATCAAATAAGAGAGTTACTAATTGTATTTATTATTAAGAGTGTTTTAAATAAGTAAAATTATTGTATTGTTAAATAATTAAATTTATTTAATCTTTTGAACGTAAATGCACATAATTGAATTGAAATTTGTTCCATTTCATACTTGACAACTTAATATTTGATTATTATTTTGAACAAGAGCACTTGCATTGCAAATTTGCGTATTAATTTTTTCTTTCTTTCTTTTTTTAGTATTAATCTAATAACGTTAAAAAAAAAAAAAAGATAAATATTGAAGAATTCGTAAAACAAAAAAAAAAAGAAAACGCGTTAATCGTTCGAGAGAGAAACTTTAGATATTCTCATACTTTCCAACGTACGAAATAATTCGTTTTTTTTCCTCTTTCCTCGATTGAATACGAGAAAGTGGAAGGGGGAGGAGTGAGGGATGAGGGGAGAAAAAGAAAAAAAAAATTGTGGAGTAATTAATTCCTCCGTAGTATGTTTTTGTCTTCCTCGATAATTATTTTCTTCGTTGATGATTTTGACGCACACACTTCCGTACGNAGGAATGTGTGTGTGTATGTGTGTGTATGTGTGTGTATATACCGTGAGAGTACTGCCATTTCTATGAAAAAAATTAAATTTTATTCTAAAGTATAAAAGTTAATGAATATAATTAAATAATCATAATAATAATAATAATAATAATAAACATGTTTAATACGAGATTCTAAAAGTGAAAACATTTAATAACGAAGAATATACGTTAGAAACCAGTTCTTTTAAATAAATTTTCTTTTGTGTCTAAAATAAAATAAAATAAAATAAAATACAAAGTTGTAATTAATGTTAAACTTATATAGTATAATTTCTACTATAGTTAATTAAATTATCCTAAATGTAACTTGTACTTAACTCTGCGATCAAACGACATGCCCTAACGAAAATGTTAATCACTGTATACAAAAAACTAATAATTAATTATTATTAGTAAGAACACATTCCAAATTGGCTTCACAAGTATAAGGATTGTCCCTTTCTCTTAAAAATAATTATATTTTTTTATGTTGAGGGGGCGAGGGGGTTCTTTTTTCTTTTTATAATTGAAAACAACGAAGATAAGGAATAAAATTATGCAAAGCATTCTGCTTAGTCAAAGATGTTGTATGGGTACACGCAACATCTCTCTCTCTCTCTCTCTCTCTCTCTCTCCTGGAATGCTGCAACCTATTTGGCCTATTTAGTAACGACAAGACGTTAATTCAATGTGACGTTTGAAACGTCACGTCCGTCGATCGGACGTGCAACACCAACCGCGAATGGGCAACCACTAAAATTGCACGTGACGGATCCTACAACTCGATTTCTCACTACCAAAGAGATATACGCACGCGTGCAAGAAAATATCTCTACGGATATTTCATTTGAAATATTAATATCCTGTCGCGTGTATCAATCATTTCACAAAACAATATTTTGTTACTTTAGTTTATTATTAGGTGTTAGAATTAATTCGTAGCGTTTGATGAGATATGGCGTGGTTATTACAGTATTTTGTTTTTACCTCCAGAAACGAATTTATCGTAAATCAGCTGTTATTAGGGGTTTTTTTTACAACACATCTTATTTTTCAAAATGGCCGGAATGGAGCAAAAGGCACGATAAAGTTATTTTACTGCACGACGACAATGCTCGACCACACGTGGCGAAACCAGTGAAAACATACCTGGAAACATTGAAATGGGAAGTCTTAACCCACCCGCCATATTCTCCGGATATTGCCTCTTTGGATTACCACCTGTTTCGATCAATGGCTCATGGTTTATCAAGGGAAAAATTAACATCTTATGAGGATTGCCAAATTGGCATTTTTTTCGACGGGGTATTCGACAGTTACCTGAAAAATGGGAAAAAGTAGTGGCAAGCGATGGACAGTATTTTCAATAATGTAATTTTTTTACTTTCATTTCAAATAAATCGTTATTTTGTAAAAAAACGCTACGAATTAATTCCAACACCTAATAGTTGTTTTTTTGTCTTTTTTCTTTTACGATTAATTTTTCCAAAATTAATCGAATGAAATCGTGATAGACGCGATACGTTTGATATTTTTTCTTTACGTTTTAGTTAGTATTAAATTCAAGGTGAGAAAAAAAAAAAGAAGAGAAATAACAAACATGATTGGCTGTAACAAATTAGGGAAAGAGAGAAATTTGTATTCGTTAGTATCAAAGAACAAACTTTTACGGTAATAAAATGACATTAAAACGGGTGCTTTGAAGATGTTGCGTTAAGTGTACGAAACTTGTTTGGAAGTATCTTTTGTGTTCACACCGTAAGGAAAATAATATAATAATTTTGTCAACTGAGAAAGAGAGAGTTAGTAATAGTAACAGTAGTAATAGTAGGAACCATTTTCCGTTTGTAAAACTTAAGATGATAAATTCAAAAGACAAATTTTCTATCACAGTTTCTATTTTCCGTATTCTGTCTTCTTCACTTTTGATTCGTTTATATTCAAAACTTCGTTCTCCATATTTCTTCCGTCTGTGTATATATACGCAAAGAAAAGATTCGTGATTAGTTGACTCGATTGAGGAAACAAATATCGCGAAACAAATTAATTAGTCGAGATGATGATGTAAAATGTTAAAGCGATGTCTACGTCGAAAATAAAATCAAACAACCGCGAAGAAGAAAGAAGTATTTAAAACAAGATGGAGTCCAAGCACCATTTTGAAATTCATTGTAGTTCGATGCCGATGACGCTAGTTTCTTTTTTTTTTTTTCGAAAGATACAAATCGTTAAATATTTTTAATGAACAATTAATACTGAACAAAACACATTAATAACTGACATTTGTAAGATATATCAAAATAATTCAAAGAATAATTCTCTTTTTAATCATGAATTATAACCTTACCTTTGAAGGTTTGGTAGAACTGCGAGAGATAGGTTAGAATCGATAATCGATCTGGCACGGAACAGGAAGCCATGTCTTCGGCATCTAAAAGTGCGGGGATTCCTAAATGCTGCTCGGCAATTCTGAATGCTAGCTCGTTGTTCCCGTAGACGTCGTCCTTGTTAAGGCTGTTGAAATCGCTGCGAAATAAAGACGAAAGGTTAAGAAAAAAGAAGAAGAAGAAAAAGAAAAAGAAAAAGAAAAAGGGATGAAGGATAGAGAAAATAAAAAGAGATTGAGATCAAGGTTATATTCATTAACGACGTTAACGCCATTGACGTCGGTACCCGTCGTGCAAATGAGTTTTATCCTAAACTTTCGCAATATTTAATATTTTGTTTTTTAATTATTATTATTATTATTATTATAAATGAGCGGAAACTTATTTTTCACACCTCGATGAAGTTTTTTCAAAATGTGTATGTTCCTCAAAATAAAATCGTAGAAAAGTAATAACCACAAGTCGATCCGATGCAAAGGATATTTTTTCCTGACACTGTCAACAAAACTAAAACGTAATATCGGTACGGTAAATCGTTGTATGAATCGTTTCTAATAAAAACGAGAGATTGAAAAGACGCGTTAGAATCAACGATTTTTGAGGATCGACAAATAAAAAGGTGTGTGCATATTTTATAGCGAGAAAGAAGAAAAAGAAGGAAAAGCAAACGAGCAAGACGATTTATTACTCTACGTGGATATGCACATACACACAAACACACATTACACACACACACACACTTATAATGTAACGGCGGCGGCATGGGTAAAAAGAAACTTGTTTCGAACAAAGGGTATAATAAAAAAAAGAAAAAAGAAAAAATGGAGCCATAGGCCGTTACTGAAAGATGCATAGAAATAAATGCGGGTCCTTGTTCCAGTCGTAGAATACAACATCGATCGTTTACGATGTAAAAACCTTCAATGAATACGCGATTTGTCAAAATCTAGGATAGAATTCGAAGAAAAGGAAACTGCGGATATCGGATTATTGGTTTCCTCTCTTCTACGTACCCACCATATCCCCCACTACTAACTGTCGAAAAAATCATTTTGATAAAATTAGAATTCGATGTCTCCTCCCCCTGATATACGTTAATCGATAATTCATTAATAATTTTATTAAATATCATTGAAATTATAAAATAAAAAAGTAGATATTGGACTACTCGTACCAACCGAAATTGCGTTTATATATATATTAGGTTGGTGGAAAAAAAATGTCGGATTTTCCCATTAAACCGTGGCTAAAAATCCGACATTTTTTTTCCACCAATTCAATATATATTTTTTTAATTTCCTTTTTTTTTTCTTTTTTTTTTTTTTGGAAAGAAAAATATCCTTACACCAAAAACGTTTCTATTTTAAGCAAATCGATATGCATATACGCGCTAACCCCGTCGGGCTTATTACTCGTCATTCCGAGCAACGAGCATGGAATTCTAGGTCGAAAGTCGTCAGGACATTCGACATTGGCACTTGACCTCGCTTCTACACGACACGGTCGCATCTTCCTATCAAAAATTTTTCCGACCGTTTTTATGACTCCTCTAAAGCTCCCCTCGTCTCTCTCTTTTTTTTTTTTACTCTTCTTACTCTTCCTCCACATGGAAACGATGAAAACGTAAAAGGGGAAGGGGGATGGAGGAAGAAAGAAAGAGAAATAAAGAGATCGACTATTACGCTCGAATTCCAACGCAAAGCGCGTACTTGTCATGCTGAAACAGTTTTTTCCGACGATATTGAAACTAAAGCTGACCTTTCGAGAATGCAACAAAAAAAAGAAAATATTCCGCGTATCTTACTTATTGTTTTAGAATCTTCCTACTGTTACTAATCGGATATCATCGTCGTATTATTCGTTTGCAAAAAAAAAAAAGAAAATATTTCTATGTTAAATCAAATCATGTTCACATTGTGTGTATGTGGGATTGGATATAAAATTAATTTACAATTAATATCAAACAAAACTATTATTAAATAATAAAGTTTATACTATTATAAAAGAATTAAAACTCTATAATTATTCATTTGAACCGACGATAATCTTCGATAACATCAACTTCCGGTTAGGAACACGTTTCTACGAATACGCGTGGGGTTTTTTTTGTATTTTTTGAATAATAATAATAATAAAATTCAAGTGGAAAATTTCTAATCATATTTCCATACAAAGGAAACAAGGGAATAAGGGAATAAAGAAATAAAGAAAGGAAATGTAAAGAATACAAAAGGTTAAGCTTGAAATCAGGAACGTCTGCGAAGGATATCGCATTCAAGTAGCGTTCGTGGGACCGGTGAATGGTTACGAGAAGAAGAAGAAGAAGAGACGAACTGAGACGAGTAATTTCTCTGATATAGAGAATACACACACACACACACACACGAACACGACTCCCCACTTTTATACATGTAGGAGTAGCTATATCTCATTTATACATATAATTGTTGTGTGTGTGTGTGGCAAGCATAACCGGCTCTTCGACTCTTGGCAATCGACCCGAACGTGCTTGTCTGGGACGAAAGACGTAAGACGATGACTCAGAGGTCCAGCAGACCGGTGCCGCCACACCCACCCCAAACCCCCTTCCCCTGCACCACCAACCCACCTCCTGCTACTCCCCCTGTGCCTCCTCCTCAACCCTATCTCTCTATCGTTTTTCTTGTCGTTTATTGCTTCAGCAAAAAGTTCTATCTGTCTTTCTCTCCTTCTCTCTTTCATTCTTCCTTTTATCTGCATCTTCTTTTTCCGGCCGCCATTTTTCTTCTCAGCTTCCAATATCCCCAGCATAGAAGATAACGCGTACCGATTTAACCTCTTCGGGACTACGACGCTACTACTACAACCACCATTCTAATGACAATTGGAATTTCTTATCTGATTAAGAGAAATTGTTTTTTTTCTTTTCTTTTTTTGCTTTTTTGCTTTCTAAAATTGGAAAAGGAAACGCAAGGGGGTATTGGTATTCGAATTACATTTCGAACGATGTTCTTTCTTCTTCTTCTTTGGTTTTTTTTTATTTATTATTTTTCTTAAACACAACGACGATATATTATTTCTTTTTTCCCCAAGGACAAGGATAAATTCGAAAGTGAGATCGTTTCCGGAAGATGAAGACATCAGATTATAACGTCGAGAGGAGTCAACTTGCGAGGAGGGAATTCAGGAAGAAAGAGAATCGCGTGAGAATTTCCTCAAAGAACGAGGCTTTAGCGGCCCCTTACTTCTCTGCCCAACCCCGCTCCACCACCTCCTCCTCCTCCTCACCGGGTGAAAGTGAAACACCAAACAGGTGTTCTTTCTTACCAATCGTAGACGCCATCATCGTCGTTGGTTGTGGATCAGAAAAAGGCGGGAACCTTTGAGCGGTGAAATTCAAAGGTCATCTTCGTGGATTGCCCAAACGAAATAACGAAATACTTTTATGTAACCCTAATTTAGGCTGATAAATAATTTTCAAACCATAATAAGGAGATCTCGTGTCGTTTCGAATAAAATTGGTTTGAAAAAATGAAGTTGAAAAGAAAAAACAAAAAAAGAAAAGAAAACAGGATGGACGTTATGCGTAAAAAATAAAACTGATCGTGAATCGAATTTGTAATAACCTACATCCCTCCTTTTCCGTTTCCGTGATGAAAAAAAAAAAAAGAAATGGAAAAGGAAACTCGGATGGATAATAAAAAGAAATAAATAAAAAACATTGTTGAAAATAATGAAAGAACAATGGAGTGGCAGCGATAAATTTTGTTAGTTATTTCAACCTCCTCTCTTCTTTACCCCCTTCCCAAACTCCCAACTCACCCTTTTTCTCCATTCCCGAAGGAAAAAACCATTAATCAACGGAAGCAAAAGAAATCGGAGAAGAGATTTGGCGAGAGCGTGTTCGCGCATGCGCATAGATTGTAGAACATTTTCATCCCTTGATCATTGAGGGGTGCGCGTTCCTCTCTCATCATGCTCTGTTTCCCGATCGATTACAAAAGCGGAATGAGGTGGGTACCACTACTACTACTACACTACTAGGGTGAAAAACGATAGCGACAAATTCCTTTCTCATATTTTATTTTATTTTTTTTTTATTTTTGGTAAAAATCTACCTACCCTACCCTACCCTACCCTACCCTACGACGACAAACGCGTCTTCTCTCGCGGATAATTTTATTTGATATTCTCCAACATATAAAACTGGGTTATACAATTTATAATAATATACACAGGGTATTAAAAAAAAAAATAAATAAAAAACAAAGAAAAACAAAAAAGGGTCAGAGGGAGTCGAAACTTTGTACTCTATGTTAATTAGGTCGAATAATAAGTAGGAAAAAAAAGGAGAAGTCCTTTATTTTTTTTTGCAAATTTAGGTCCCTGAAAAGTTTTGTTTTTGACGCGCACATGTGTACTTGTTTGTAATGCGTATAATACTTGAAAAAAAAAGTAGAGAGAGAGAGAGAAAGAGAGAGAAAACATATAATTAAATTTAAATTCAATGCAATTCTTTTTCTAAAAAAAGAAGTAAAAAAATTTCATGCGCATGCGCACGCACGTATGTACCTTAAACTACGTAAATATATTATTCTTTTTTCTAAAGAGTTTAGAGAGAGAGAGAGAGAGAAAGAGGTAGAATAAAAAGAGTTTAGCGAGAAGCCGAGATAATTTACGTATAGCGAAAAGGTAAGAATATAGATCGTTAGTCATGCGATTTAACGTTAGCGTGATCTAAGATAGCCAGCCAGTCGCATAGTCGTCGAAGGCGTAGTTCATAGTCCCGCCTTCTATGTCATAAATTTATGTTACGGATTACAATCTCGTTATGTCAAACGCGTTCGTTCCTTCGTTTGATTTTCATACGGCGAAACCAAAAAGAACGTAGGATATATACACGTGTACGTATATACACGTGTACGTATATAATATGTGTATATATGTATACATTTTGAAATTCTATTCGAGATGATACGATCGATTTCTATATTTTTACGAATGAATTCCCATTTATCATACTTCAACGATTTCTATTCCTATAAATGTCAAAACGTATTTTTTATAATTTTTTTAATTCCATTTATAGATTAAAAAGAAGAAAATTCCCGTTATTTTTATTCGAACGACACAACAGGACCCACCACTACTACTATGTCGGAATACGAATTAAAAAGGAACCGTTGAAAAAATTCCTAAGAATTTAGGTTTTTGTTTTTTTTTATCTTCGTTTAATACCTTCGCGTACTTCATGAATAATTGAGAAGAAATAAATCTTCCTGCACGAGCTCAACCCTCTCTCTTATACTTCCTTCTCTTCCTCTTCTTGCAAAACCTGCCATCGAAAAATATTACTCTCTCACATTTTTAGGTCCACCATTGATTGGGCTTCAAAGGACCACTAAAGGAATAAACTAAATCAAGAGTTTAGAGATAGGAAAATTCATTTAATCGATGATGAAAATGTAACAGGGGAAAAGGAAACCCTATAACCCTCTCCGAGTGAAAGATTTTTTTTTATCTGCCAGAAAAACGTATGCGCGAGCACGCGACACGAAGGAGGAAGGGTGAATATCCGTTTGCTCTTTAACGATTAGATTCAGGATATTGAAATTTCCTCGATAGAATTCCCCCTGTCTGGACTAGCCACGTGTGTGCAAAACGTTCATAAATGTGCGAAAGAGAGAGACCAATAGAGAGACGATATCCTATCAAAGACCAATCGAATTTGTTCTTGACATTGATTTGGATATGACGTTAACGAAAAAACTATCCAAATCGTTTGAATAATCGTATAAGCCCCCACCCCTACACAGCTTCTAACGAGAGTTAGATGTCAGCTTTAATTCCCTCGTTTCCTAGTTGATACGTTTTCTTTTTTTTATTTTGTGCACTTTGCTAGCATGTAATACGTGAACTGTGAACTTTCGATTTACGAGTTGGGGTATACAGTACCACTTGATAGATTCTACGTAGATAGCGAAAAATAAGAAAAAAAGAAACACAGAATAGAGTCAAGGAAATAAAAGGAAACTAGCAAATAATAGAAGAAGTCGAGTTCGAATGTCAGTGACCGTAGGCGCCCTAAAGTCGTAATGCTCTAGGCTCTAGTATCGATCTGTCACTTTCTATCTCTCTTTCTCTTATTTCATCATCCTCCTCCTCCCCCCCCCCCTTTACCCCATAAAAGAAGAATACGAAAGGTGATCGATAGACTACTTTCATGATTTATTTACTCGCAGGGCGAGTCAATAATTATCCTCGCCAATGTGATGGTATTTTTGTTGTTTTGTTTTGGTGCCTTGTCGATATCTCATCGAGTGTGCTCGCATATTTGTATTTGTGGTTTTTATTTTCCTGTTAATAAGGTTGGACAGGTTTGAACAATGCTCGGTTGGTTACATTTTGTCTATCGGTGACATTAACAATGTGACCATTTCGTTTTGTACGTGAGTATGTATGTGTTAACAGAAAAAGAACACTGGTCATAATCCACCGGAAAGTTTTCTGGGCAGTTTTTTAGGACAGGGACTGAAGGTCACTGTTAATATTACGATAAACAAAATGTGGCTAAGTTGGACTGTTGAAAAACAGTAGGACTTCGAAATAGGAGGAGGAATAACGCAAATATTAATATGGGATAGTGGTAGATAGTACGGTCGTCAACACACGAAAGAACGCCATTACATTGGATATAATTATTGACTCACCCCTCGGTGTTTATATTTCATGTGATATAAGAACCCCAAATTAGATAACAACTTCGAAAGGAATCCATTGTTATTTTAAACAGCTGCACAATACTTCGTTTTATACGTATTTCCTTTTTTTCTTTATTTATATATTAACTCGAAGCGGCTAAAGATACGACGAATGTGTCTTAGAGGTTAGGATTCGCCATTTTGAATTTTCAATAAAACATAAACGTCGATCAATCTTTCCCGGAACAAATACGACACCGTTCTCTTTCTCGAGATATTATCTGTCCGACATAAAAATAGAAGTGAATGATGCATAAGATCGTTTTAAAAGAGTCTCCGGGAAAACAAGCTTTAGGTTTCTTATCAAGTTGTAAAAGGTATTGGTATACTATATAGTAGCTCAATAACGTGTTCCTACAGGAAAGGTCGAAGTCGTTCTGCATTTTGCACATCATGCGGTTGCTGACTCGTCCTCCAACCAAGACAAGTAGTCAGGGTCATCGTAACACAAACGTACGAGGTCAACACGAAAGTGGATGAATCATCGACAATCCAACAGTGGGGCTAATTTGTTTGGTAGTTGACCATTTAAGATAGACAACTTTTACGGATAAGCTTATAAGGAATTTCATTTAAGCCATTTCTCCTTGACCCTTAGAAATTTCGATAGGTGTTTGATTTTTTTTTCTCACAGTTTTTCTCCATCTTAATTGTTGCAATCAATTATTCGTCGTTATTTGTAACGAATTGTCAATAATTCGAATACTTTATTGGCGTTGTTTCTTTTTTGTGTATTATTTGAAGCGAAAGTTGATGTATTTGATGACAGAAATCGTTTAGCAGAAAGATTACCGAGATAGGAAAATGTTATTTTCATGAAGGTGTTTGTACTCACATGAGGTCGGGACGAAAGTGATGAATCATGGCGCAAAATGCAAGTCCATCTCGCCAAGAAGTGGTCATGTTCTGTACGTTAACACCTGGATAACCCTCGGTTATTCGTCTGCACCAGAGCTCGAGAGCTTTCGTACCACGTTTCTCACCCATTTTCGCTTCCTCCAGGGTTTTCCTTTTGTGCTTTCTTCTGGAAACACGTTACGTGTCTCTTATCGCTTCTTCTTCTTCTTCTTCTTCCCAAAGTTTCACCAAAATATGATGAAATATCTTTCAAGATTTATTTCCAACTGTATAGCTTTGTTACGTAAGTTATTTAAAATCTGAAATCAGAAAGAACAAAAACAATTTTTATTTAATCGTAAATCGAGAAAAGTATTCAGATAGCTTTCTGCATAATAATCAATCAAATATAAATAAAAATGGATCAGCAGTGGATCGAGAATTCGAATGAAAGAAATTACTGAAATAAAAATGAGATTTTTTGTCTTCAATCACTTTTCTGAGATGAAAAAAAAAAAAAAAGAAAAAGATACAATAAAAACCAAGGATCCAGTTTGAAATGTATATCATTCAAGAGTAATGCATTTATATTACGATTGTAAATCGTGGTCGTTAGTTAGAAAAGACTACTGCGGACGTTTTGTCGAACGTGAAAGTCGCTAACTTGTGTCGTGTAAAATATGTACCGGCTCGAGCGTGAAGTGTGCAATTGGTACTCTCGGTTAACTATCATCTCGTTGAAACAGAAAGAGAAAGAGAAGGAAAGAGAAAAAAAAAGAAAGAAAGATCATTTCTCGAAGTTCCAGTTTGAGATAAGTGCGATAAGAAAGAGAATGATTGGAGAGCTTGTTTGTATTTCCAGTTGACCAATCACTCGCGACCGAATGTTTAACATTTCTTTCTATTTCTTTCTACGAGGAGTTACTTTCGAACCGATCGTTTGAAATGTCTACAAAAAACGTCGCGACGCTACTTGTTGCGGTCATTTATTCTTTTCTAATTATAGAATCATAATAATACATTTGTTTCTTTAATAAAATAATATTCTTCTACGATTTCTCCTGTTTAAATTTTTAAAAGAAAACTCAACGAAATATATCAACTGGGGCAATAAATTAGTTTTCTTTTTCCTCGATTCGAGATTAAAAATTGTAATGGGAGTTAGGATTTTACAAAATGGCTGACTCGTATACGAATTCGTGATGAATTTAGAGGTTAACCACGTGTTAGGCGTAGACTTTTTTAATTTAAAATTCTTTTCTCAACTCTCACAGGAAATGAATTATTCTCGATTGGGGGTAACACGTATTTCATAAAGTGATTTATCACAAGTTTTTTTTTTGTCTACGTGTCGACATAACTTAAGAATGGGAAACGGGAGAAAGAGAAAAGAGAAAAGAAGAAGAAGAAGAAGAAGAAGAAAGAAAGAAAGAAGTAAAAAAAGTTGTTTGAAACGACTTCTCCAGAACGGAACCACTTTCGTTTTCTCGTCGATTGAAATGACAGCTATAAGAGTTACTATCCAAACGACGTTGTCGTTTAAGATCGATTAGTTCTCGATTAGCCAATACGTTCGAAACGTTCCCTCGGCGAACGTTTGAAAATGGCGCTCGTCCCGGATGGGACAAGTCACGTGGGGGATATTAGAAAGTTTGCGACGTAAGAGTGCGCTGAGGTCGAAAAGGGTCGGGGCGAACGAAGCTGATTGGTTTATGACTTATTCCAAAGAAGGGAAGAAAAAGGGAACATGAGGAGGTATTAGGTGAAGAAAGAAAGAAAAAACTTATAAAAAGGGTGAAGTTTAAAAGGGTAAGAAAATAATATAAAAAAGGATGTACAAAAAAAAGATAATAATAAGAAAAATAGAAATAAAAATAAAAATAAAAATAAAAAGAAGAAGTGGTAAATGTGACGCACCGCTTCACGTTGGTTAACGGGAAAGTACTTTAAAACGTCTTTCCTTTTATATATTCGGTATCTGGTCTAACCGGTTTCTAAATACAAGAGAAATAAAGAGAAATAAAGAGAAAGAGAGAGAGAGAGCACGACAAATGCCGCCTTCGGCTTCGGAGCTTTTACAAATGGCAAGTCATGCGCATTAATCTCAAGCTGTTGTGCCGCGAATCCGTTTGCTAGAGCTCGGAAAAACAGTGAACGTGTGTATACGATGGACCCTATTGGGTACCGGTTTCAAACTTTGTACGTATGTATATATTTACTTGCATTACGTTAGACGCATATACGTCTATTTAAACGATAAATCTTGTCATTTTTTTTCTATCTCACTGATATATCCCCAGTTAGAATTTAATAATTCGAAGCAGTGAACCGACACTGAAAGTCTTTCTCTTTGTTCTGCAGAAAATCGATTTGTTTTCTTCGAAGAATACGAGAAACTAGGTTCAATGTATACGCATAAGTTTTATATGGGACATCGTATTGTTATTATTATTATTATTAGCATAAGAAGAAGAAAAAATAGGTTAGGAAGAAAGAAGGGTTGAGATTAGGACACCTACCAGCAACCCAGGGTACGCATTGTCATGAACCCTGTTATTTATAATCTTACACAGTTCGTTATTGTCAAAGGATTAGGCATACTCTTTATGACCATGATTTTCTAACCGTTTCATGACATTATTTCGAAGATCTAGACTACTCTAAAGGTTGTAAATACTCAGGTAACACAACCGGATATCTAAAGGATTAGGTAAGCTCGGAACTAAGATCTACTATTCTACGTTGCTTAACTGACCAATAATGTCCTGTTAACTTTCTTTAAATACGACGGCAACCTAAATTCTAATGTCACTAAAATAGAATAACGATGACCTAACAAGACGGAAAGGGAATAAAAAAAAAAAAAATAAAAAACAAGGAAAATAGTTCGAAAAATATGATCGCAATGAAACTCCAGGTCGAAACAAGTGTTTCGTGTCCTTTGAATGCGGAGTTACTCGAATACCGTCGACAGGACGGTTGCCTTTAAGTCGAAGGCTCTCGGTGATTAATGCTCCTTTCGGTCGCGATCCGTTGCGAGTGAAACGTAGGTGCTCCTGCGGAATAAGTAAAAGTTACATGTGGCGAAGTAGTCGGCCTTGTTCGCCGTTTGCCAAGAGTGCCGCGAGGTCGTTGAGGCCGTTCCTACAAATACGACGATGATGTCACGAAGGAATTGACCCGAGATCTTTTAACGGAGATTATTATCAATTCTATCTATCAATTGATCTATCGATGATATATCGATGATCTATCGATGATCATCATCAAGCAACCCATCGATATCATCCGTCTTGGCTATTTCTCATTTCCAAAATGGCGGTCACTGGGGAACGCAAGCATCTAGATGGGCGAATAAATTTCATCAATTTCCAACGTTTATCAATATTTGAGTACCGAGGAATGACGTCATCGAGAAACACCGATCAACCAATTGGACTTTGTCATATTGTATAAAGATAGTTCAAATTGTAGGAGGATGTTAGAGTTAATCCCGAAGATAGCTTTTCCATAAGGAATTCTATAAATGGAACCACTGTATTTCCTTCCCAATCTAATCTATTTCTATTTTTTTTCGTGTTTCCTATATTATTTGCATATCTTTGATTAATAAAAAGAAAGAAAGAAAAAAGAATAACTTGCTCGTCCGATCTCGTTCTGCTTGACCTCTAATTCCAAGAGCCCGGTGGTTCTTCTAATCATATTTTTCCATCGAGTCTCGATAAATTTATACGATATATTTCTTTAATGTGTAGCTAAGAAAGTTGGAATTTCGGTGTTATTAACTGCACGAATAATAATAATAATTATTATTATTATATGATATCGTGTTTTAAAAAAATGATTTTTCGTTAAATTATTTAAAAGGAATGTTGTGTAAGTTAACGATCGAACAATGTACGGCTGTTTCTCTGGTAGAGGTGTTGTTATACTATACTACACACGGTAGTACAACCGATAAAATCATTACGGTGAAAATGTTTTCTGCGCGGGCGTTATAACGAGCGATTTGAAAGATATAATGCGAGAGAGAATCGTTGAAAACAATCGCGGTGAAAGTAAACGAGGAAGAAAAAAAGAAAAAAAAAAGATAAGAATTTCACGAGGCTTGCGAAGAATTCGATAGAAATTGTACTTCTTCTATAATATTATTCTTACATACGGGGTAGATATATTAGTAAGGGATACGTGTGATTATGATTGTGTGTTGTAGAAGATTGATAAATCGAATACAATGACTTTTAAGTGATCATAAATTACACGACTAATACAAATTGAAGTGCGTTCGAGAGAATATGGTTAGGAAAAGAAACCGATAAAGAAAGAAAGAAAGAAAATGATGTAAAATAAAATTAAGACCTATAGAAAATTTCCGACCCTATTTTATTGAATCAAAAAAAAATACATCGAATAAAATAAATTAGGGTAAAAGACCCCATTATAGGCTGGTTCCCCCTTTATGGATACCCTGTTGAATTTTATTATTTTGTTAATAACCTCTGTTAATAATCACGATTGTTAATATTTCATAACAATTTTGGATATTTTTAAAATCGAAAAATTGTAATATTTTACTTCCAGGTATAAACTATTTACCCCATAAAAATGTTATTTTTTCAAGTAGGTCAAAATCGCGAGTACACGTGAAATTTCTTAACCATGCCGTTAAGAAAGGTCTTATTTTCAAATCCAGATTCCGATACGTTTTTTTTATGTAATCGTGTCATTTGAAATTATTTTAAGTTGTTTATAGTTTAAATAATCATATAATAGTTTATTTATACTATATCAAGTTAATATTAATTAAAAAATAGCAGGTTTCCATAATGGGGACACAAAAATTCACTTGCGTGAACTAGCGACATGTCACAATTTGAGTTGATCTAACCTTCCCAACATACATATAAATATATACATAGCAAATACATATATGCATATATGCATATATATGCTTGTACGTATGTGCATTAGACCTGTCCATAATAGAGCCACTGGTATGTCCATAATACACACATTTGACTCGTTCATTTCAAGTTCACGTATTTATTATTAAATTTATTCTTATTGAAGTTGATTACTTAAATTGTACAAGTAAAAACATTGATTAAAGTGTCTTGCACAAAAATAGTTGATTATATTGATTTAAAATATAATTAAAAAATTCAAATATTCGTAGTCATTCTTATAGTGTCCATAATGGGGGCATTTACCCTGTAGGATAGGTGAAGAAAAGAAAAAACATCGGACAACAGGTATGAAATAGAATGCGGTATGATTAGGTACGACATAAAAAAGAAAAAAAAAAGAAAAGAAAAGAAGGAAACTGTTTGTGGATATAAATAGAGCGGTAAAGAAAAAAAAAAAATAAACAGAATAGAAGAAAAAGGGAAGAAGAGAGTAGAATGGAAATTTAAGATGCAGGAAGCGGTTTGCGAGGCGTAAACTAGAAAAAGTCGAAGAAACGCGGAAAAGAAAAGCATCCTTCTTAGCTATCCTGGGGAGCGAAAATAGCTGAGTTCTTAAGTGATTCTTCGAAATGCCTTGAATAGCACAAAAGTACGACCCGTAGATATGCACCGGAAGAACTAGAAATGTTTTCTAAGAAATTCGGATGCTCCAACAATTCTTTCAAAAAGGTTCTAACGTGTTCAGACAAGTTCGAGACAAGTTTCAACATTTAGGTTAGAAATGACTAAGATGGCGATAATATCGTAGGGAAAATGTCTTCCTTTCAAGATGGCATATACATTTTTAGATCTTTCTTCTAAATAACAAAATAAAATCAGATAAAAATTAAACGAATCAACGATTTCTGTATATCATCGATTAAAAAAAAAAAAAAAAGTATGAAATATTACTGAATTCAATGAAAAATTCTATAAAATATTGTAATAAATCGTAAAAGATGTTTATATCGTAAGGAAGAAGATAAATAAAAGGGAATAAAACAATGGATGGTGGTGTTTAGTTTGAAGGATATGCAATTACGTAAGAAACGAAGCGACGAGAGACTCGTGAATGTAATACAGCTTTCACATAGCTTGGAAACAGAAAAAGGATCAAACGTATTCCATGAATCTTTCTCTGTTTCTTTCTCAAAAGGTCGGTTCGTTAAACTCTCGTTTGAGAAGGGCTTCTTCTTCAAGAATGCTCGAATCTTACCAAACGGTAGCGTACACGCGTATTACCCACATGCAAAGAGATACTGTTATATGTAATAAAGAGAGGGAAAGAGATTGAAGAAGAAAAAGAAGAAGAACATGCATATACAATACTTCTTGTACGTAAAACATTAAAGTCCTCTAAGAGATTTCGCGGGAGAAAAGCGAAGGTGTGCATAAGAGAAAGAAATGGATAAAAAGACAAGTGGCTCATGAAAGATTCATTCTTTTCTTTTCCCTTCTGTAAAGATGCCCTGGGGCGTTCTGATACACCTGCAACAGTCGACCAAACTAAGAAACGCACACCTTGCTACACTACTACTACTGCTACTACTACTATAACAGCAACAACATAGCACAGCATAGCACAGCGTACCACCATCATCGACGACGAATCGGACACGCGCCAAGTTTCACGAGAGATTAGCTCGTCCTCGATATTTTTACAGTTAACCGTGTTCGTCCTGGAATCAACGCTATCTTTCTTCTCCGTCCTCCTCCTCCACCTCCTCCTCACCTTTCAGAGATCTCTTCAACGTGTAGCAAGTGACAAGGTTAAAAGGAAGACACTAAGCTATCTCTCTTATACCTCAAGCCAATCTTACTTGTAACACAAAAAATGCCGACCCTATCTTTTGCTAATTTGCTGACCTCGAATAACTCGTCGTGTTTCTATCTTGTATTATAAATCTCCATGTACATATATTTATTGAATATGTTCCGGGTTGTTTGGATATTTTCTATCGATTGTCTCTTTCTATCTTTGTTAAATAAACAGAAACCAAATTTTTTTTAAATAGAAATGTACAAATGAATATGCACGAAAGAAAATTTGGAAAGTTAGCGTTTGAAATTGAATCGAGATTTATCGTGGTTTTATTCCTTTTATTAGAATTACGATTTTCTTTAAAATACCATCTCTATCATTCTTATAAAACTTTCTTCGTACCGGTAATGCGGCCGTGACTTGCTCACGTAGGAACGATTTTCCCGCGTCTTTCGAAGGAAAAAGGAGTAGTGTTTCTTACGCTCGAACGATCACCGTTGACTGACTGTCCGTGGTGAACGTGTAGTTCATTCATGCTTTTTTGTTAAGTGGAACGTATTCGAGAAACGAGAACTCCGGCGACCGCCATGCTCGTCACTGTAAACTTATGTATATATAAAGATACAAGGTATGCACTTCTATGGCGAGTATGTGCAAGAGTGTATTCGAACGTTGTGTGCAAGCACAAACGACTCGAAGAAAAATATACTTTCATGGGATCCAAATGATAGATGAATTAGTTCGAGTTTTTTATTTTTATTTTTATATTTAATACCGTCATTTAGATAATTCAAATGCTTTTAACGTATCCTCCTGCATTATATGCATCATACACATTATATATGTACGTGTATTATTTGTACAGATGCACGAATTTCAGAGGACTGATTACCGTGAAAAAGAAAAAAAAGAGGCGAGATAACAAAAGACGAGCACACCCTCTTTACTCGCATTCTTTTTCGTGGACACTAAGGGCACCTCGAAAGGGTACTTGGAGGTATTTGTCGAGCTACCAACGAGACGTGCGCACGATGAGTGTCACTCGACGCGCTCTTCTTTTCTTTCTTTCTTTCTTTCTTTAACTATGACTGCCCATTCAAATGAAAGCTTTCTAAGCTCCTACTACTACTATGTTTTATTTAAGGGTAGTGGGACCCACTCGACCGTCATCAAAGAACGACGTACAAAAAAGAAAAGAAAAAGAAAAAGAAAAAATGTACACTGAACTATTAATTATATTATTTAGCTGACTAACAAAAATATTTGAAATAATATTAAATACAAAATGATTTATCTTTTATTTATTTACAAGTCCAATTAATTATCCCAACTTTATTTAATAAAAAAAAAAATTATAATAATAATAATAATAGGTAAAAAAGAAAAAGTTGAAGAGAGGTTATGCCACCATTTTTAGAACTTGACTTATTGATAAACTCGCGCCGTGGTAACCATTTCCAGTAATTAAGGATTGCACTTTAACAAGCGTGCGCAATCGCGACGATCGCAAAAATGTCGAAGACTCTCCTCTCGTTTAATCGTAGCGAGTATACACTTTGAATAAACTTACGAGGTGGTGCACGCGTTAGTTCGCCCGTACGACGGCCATTTAGGAAATTTATTGGTCGGCAAGCCCCGCTTGAAAATAAACGAGACGAGAGATCGATCAAATCACGTGCTACGAGAGTTACCTTTACCTACACCTAACCATACTATCACCGCAGAGGGATTATTCGCGCCTAATTCTTTGAGTAGCGGATTCCTTTCATTTTTTTTGTTTTTGTTTCACAGGGATTAATCTAAAACGTTAATTAAATGAACGAATAAACAAAAATACTAAAAATAAATAACAGATCGGTACTAATCCCCCTATGAAATAATAATAATAACAACAACTCTTTTACGAAAATAATCCGATTTGGTTTTGGAACTGGAAAGTTGGTTAATTATTGGCTTTTTTTTTGTCGCAGGAATTTTATAACAAAATAATATACCGTAAAGGATTTTATTAATTTATTTTCGTTTTTTTTATCTTTTCGATGTTTTTATTGCGCTCATAGATGAATACACCACACATCGGTGTTTTTATCGATTGCCCTAATTTTTAATCACGCGAAATTACATTTGGAATTATAGTCATTATTATTATTAACCGTTATATCGCCCGCGAGTTGACCGATAAAATAAATGCCGAGATTTTCCGTATTTCCTTCTTTAAACGTCGCAACGTAATGTGTAATTATATAATAGGTATTTAATTTCTAGTTGTACAAGAAAAAAAAAAAATATATATAAATATATAATTGTAGCGTTATTTAACTGAATAATTCCGACGTATTACGTATACTAGGTCAAATCCAATATAATATTAATAATATCTTATCGAGGATACAACAAAAATATTTAAAAAAAAAAACAATCATGAGGATTGCCGATAGAAATGAAAACTTCAAACTGTATTTTGAATTTCCAAACTGATTATTGTAATATTAAAAATTACAATTAAAAATGCTATTGTATATACCCAATTGTATGTGTGTGTGTGTGTTATTTGAAAATTTCATGATTTATACAAAAGAAGGTTCTACAATACTTCACACACATTCTCACATTTTTTCAGATTACACACGCAATGGGGCTTCTGACCAAAGAGACCGACACACCTTCTTTTGTATAAATCATGAAATGTTCAAATAACACACACATACAATCGAGAATATACGTGTTAGTGTGTATATGTGTAGCATGTTGCTGACGCAAACCCATAAGATTTTCTCCTACCATAAATCGTCTAACGTGGCTAAAGAAGTTTTCATTTCAAAAAAGAAAAAAAAAATGAAAATAGAATATAACGAAATTAATTTCAGTAACGAGCCCGTAGAAAGTAGAGATAAAAAGGGAGAAAATAAAAAGCGATTTGATCCAATGAGCCCAGGGACACAGTGTTGGTGGTATCGTCGTGGTTGGAAGGCATGAAAACTACGCTTAAGTATCCATAAAGGTGAATAACGCGAACCGTTGGTGGATTTAACGACGCGGCTACAGAATATTACGGATTGTCTTGCCTTTTCGTCGACTTTAACGGTGTAACTGTAATTTTCATTCGAGATTCAACCACAGTCAGCTTAGCTAGCTACCTACCTAGTTAATAATATTTTCACGAAAACAGAACGACTCATTTTATTTTTCTCGGCCAAACGAGAGATATCTTTCTTTCTTTTTTTTTCTCAGATTATCATCTGTGTATATTTAAACGTTTACAAACCACTTGCACACATTTCTCTACAGGATGCAACAAAAATACGAGAGCTAAAATTTCTTAATGAATTCTACATACAATTTACAATTGTAGAATAAAACTAAACATAAATTGAAACTATAAGCTAATAATAAAATTATATTAAATCGAAAGTATATCGCAAATGAGAAAATTAAGCATTTATGGCAAACCGGTGTTGATTTAACCCTGTTTTTCTTTTTCCATTTATCAAATTTTGCTGAGTATTTTTGTTACACTTTGTATGTGCGTATACTCGTGTTAAAATCTAATAAGACTTCTTGTTTTCTTATCAGGAGAAAAAGAAATGTTTATTTTTTCAATCTAACCAGTCGAGAAATTTAACGAACAAAACTGACAAAACTTATTGGTTCGAACACCTACGGATAAAAAACAAAAATATATGTATATATACTCCTTTTAATTTTAGTTATTATTTTTAACATTATTTTACGCAACTCAACGAGGTAGTACGCTCTTTTCACAATTTGATTCGACCTGAAAAAATTGTCTTGGGCAATAATATATTTCGCAGAAAAAGAAAAACAAAAAAAAAAAGAAATGAAATTACCAAATCAACCTCCTGACGATTGCAGAAAGATGTTAATAGTGGTGGTGGTGGTGATGGTGAGGAGGGTAGGAGAAGGGGGATAAAAATAAAATGTAAAGTGCGATAATAAAGTGGAAGAGAATCTTTTAGGGGGATGAATGAGAAAGGTACGGAGGAGAAAAATAGTGAAAAATATACTTGGTGAGATATAAGTTGGATCACGAACCGCCGTAAAAACAATAGGGAGACAATTTTCATGGAGTCAAAATTATTATTACCGAGTGAGAAGGAAGTACAAGAAGAAGAAGAAGAAGGGAAGGGAGGAAGAGGAGGAAGATAGGGTCTTGAAAAACATTGGTGTGGGAAACGGTATTCCTCACTTCTTCCAAGAAAGTAATTTGAAGTTAGCAGGTAGGTAGGCGGTCACGCGATTCCGTCTTTCACGTGGATGAAAGAAGAAGGAACGAGAAATGGTAGAGACGAGAGAGAAAGAGAGAGAGAAAGAGGTGGGGAGAGGGAGAGGAATAAAGAAAAGAATAAAGATGAACGCCCGAAGAAAGAGAGAAGAGTTAGCTCAAAGCAAACCGATCGGCCAAACCTCCCAAGCACGAGCGAACTTAAAGACTACCTGTCTGGATGAACTCAACTTCGGGATAATATTTCTTTCCTTTCTTTCTTTCTTTATACTCTGTTATACTATGCGTATATATTAAAGCCTATCAACAAATTCTATTTCATTTAGTAAATAAAATAAAAACTAACGTAATATCATTTTCTTACTTATTTTTTGACCTCGGTATTTCAAAGTTTTGAACTTATCGAGTAGGCAATTATTAGATTGTCAAGTACGAAATGGAGCAAATCTTCAATTCAATTATGTACATTTTTTGCTCCATTTCATACTTGCCAACCTAATATTTTGAAAGAAAAAAAAAGAAAAAGTTATTCAATGTATGTGTGTGAAAATTAGGCTCAGATATTTTTTTCGTGTTTTTGTAAATATTAAAAAGAATAATTTATACGATATAAAAAAAACTATACGTGTTAGAGATTATGTTAAATGAGAAACATTTAATGAGTAGCATTTAAGAAAAATATGATACAACTAAAGAAATATATTTGTTACATTTTCTATCAAACTAAAAACGTGATACTCTTATATCCAATACCATCACATTATCGAAGAACGATTTCCACCGTTCCTAGATATACGTAATTACTCGATAATTCTACGAAAGTGGAAAAAAGGAAAAAAATTCAAGTAGAGTAGAATAGAATAGAATAGAATAGAATAGAATAGAATGGAATGGAATAGAATAAAATAGAGTAGAGTAGAGTAGAGTAGAGAAAAGAATCGTCATAACCCTCTCTCGTTAGTACCTTTTTCCTTTTTGTTCTAATCAAATCTCTTCCTTTCCGGACCATCAAGTTGCAATTAGGCTCGTAGGAAGTACGATATAAGCAACCCAGTAGTACGCGGATAGTTCCACGACTGGATTTCAAACTCTAGGTCGTTTCTAGGGATTATACGATGATGGTAATAATAAAAGAAGATAAAAATTTTGTTCGAAAAAGAAAAGAAAAAAAATGTAAAAAAAAAATTAGAACGAGTTCTGTTCGCGTTTTTAAAGAGGAAGGAACGAACGAACGAACGAATGAAGGAACGAAGGAACAAACGAATGAAGGAATTAACGAGCGAGCGAGCAAGCAAGCAAGCAAGCAAGCAACCAAGAATGATGCACGTTTTTTTTCCGCATGATTGCACATGGCCACTACCAGACAGATACATACTACATTTCTATATATACAAACACGAAAAAGGAAGAGACGAAAATAATGAAGGTAACGAGAGAGAAAGCGACGAATTTATCAAGATCTGCGTCTCGTTCGGTTCGGTTCGAGTGCACACGCATACGCGTGTACAAGAAAAGAGGAGAAGAAAGAAGAGGACGACGAGGAAGGGGGAAAAGGTAAAACGAGGGGAAGAGAAGAGGGCTATTCCTTCGTAATTTCTTTGATCCAACCACCGTGAAAGGTTTTGCGTAACTCTCTCTCTCTCTCTTTCTACGATGTGACTCAATACTTCCCGTTTGAATATTTTTCTCTCCAAGAAGCCACATTATGCACTTTCTCGCGATTTCCTGCTAGGCTTTCGAGATGTTAAAAGATGAAGTAGAGGTTTCTCCTCGCGAGGCTTGATAGCTACTACAACTCCGAGGATCGATGAAACGTAACTCCGAGCAGAGACTTCCTTTCCATTTCTTTCGATTATCTTATATACTTTCTCGCTTTCTTACGCATTAACTATAATACGAACTTTTATTCGATTACCTTGTTAGGTTTATTTGGTTGATCGATTGTTTCATCATTTTATTTATCTGAAATGATCTTTTACTAAACCCCCTTTCTGATATTCCAAAAATAGTAAATTACAGTATTGGTAACTTCTGTGTAAAAAATGGTGTTCATGTAAAAATGATGATCGAGGTCCTTCTACGCAATATTGGATGTAATAAAGAATAAACTTATAATACTTTTACACTGAATCCTCTTATAACACGGTTAATTCATTCTGGGTTATATCGAAACTGTGTTAAGCAAAAATAATGTGATGGAAAACATTCGTGCAATCCTTCCCACACCACCCCACCTCTTCCCCTATATATCGAAAGTTGTCCAAATTTATTGGAGCATGAAAGATATCTTAAATTGTATTACATGAAAAATCATGTTATGAGAAAAATATTATGAATGTGCTTATAAAAAAAAAAAAGGAAAGAATTAACGAAAGAATTGATGGACATGCTTTTTCACGAAAGATCCGTGAGTTTTTCAAGATGAACGTGACTCCTGGCGATAGGAGAGCCTGTTTATCGGCAAACAGCTACTTTTAGAAGACCTCGTGAGTCACCAGCTTCCATGCAGATACGCCAACATGAAGCTGCTGCTGCTGTTGCTGCTACTCCTCCTGCTGCTGCTGCTGCTGATCTTCCTTCTTTTCTTTTTATTTTTCTACTTTTTCTTATTCTATATTTTCTTTTTCTACTCCTTATCGAAGGAGTAGAGTAATCCGCGGAGAACCATTAGAGTGGTCGCTTTTATCTTTCTACTTTCTACTAAACGGGATATTTCCTCTCTCTTTTTCTCTCTCGCGATTACTTCCAAAGAGTCCACCAGACGACATTTTCGAACTCGTGACTCAGGCTTTTTTACGGTTCGTCGAGCAGGGAATAATCGGATTGGTGGTGATGGTGGTGGTGGTTCGCTAACATCGTAGATACGCAATATTTCCTGACCGTTGTATCTCGATAAGGACGGCTTCTATACGTGTAGTCTATAGACTAATTGTAAAGTACTTACGATTAGATGTTACTATAGTATAAAATTACGTTAGACTCAATTAGAAATTGATTCATACAAAGAAAAAAAAAACAGAAAAATAAACAAGATTAATCTTAAGCCAATAATCCATTAGATTCCGACTGCTCGAAGTTATTAATCAACCGATGAAAACTAGATTCTGTATCTTCCAAGACTATCTTTCTAAAATATACATCTCAATATTTTATTATCTAATTAATACAAATAATTAATCAAACGCTAACACGGTTATACGACTATATGAAGAATTCTAAATGAGAAAATAAAACGAACGACGAAGGAAAAGAAAAAAAATGAATGATTGACGTAGAAAAAAAAAAGAACACATTGGAACACCAATTGGTAGATCCATCAAAAAAACCTTCTCCCAAAGTATACATGTGAATACAAAGAGAAATGAGAATGAAAGGATGAAAAAGAAAGAAAGAAAGAAAGAATGAGAAAGAAAACTAATTCGGCGTTAGGGTTTCTCTCACGAATATCCCTATAACTCTTGCACGCACGCACGCTAGAGAAACGGGTCGGACACACGGGGCTCAAAAGCCACGCGTTAACCGTGGGAACGAGTCTGAGCATAACAGGTAGTACGAGACCGTCACGTTTCCGTGCACGACGACGACTCTCTGACTCTACCCTCCTCTGCACGGATATATCTTTCATATACACACAAACAGGCAGCAGCAACAGCAGCAACAGCAACTGCAACTGCAGCAGCAGCAGCAGCAGCAGCAGACGCGTGCAAAGCGCGGCTTCTACACGTCTCGTATGTTTACGTCGACGTCTACTCGATAAAGTGCCTTTACACACGCTCAACTAAAACCAAAGATACGAGTTTGTGTACGTGTGTGTGTATGTGCGTTTGTGTGTGTGTGTGTGTGTGTGTGTGTAAGAGTACCACCAAGTTCTCTTACAAGAGATGATGCTTGCTCCCTCCAACAACTGCTCTTACGTGCCGCTATTTCTCAATTATAATTGAGATCCTCTAAGAACGCAAAATGAAAATGAAAAGAAAAGAAAAATAAACTTCTCTCCCATCATCCCCCGTTCTCTATTTTTGTTTTCTCTTTCCTTCCTACTTTAAGGGCGTATAATATATGAATGCTAACGTAATTTTAGGTTATTCACTCTACGACGCCATTTTTGTTTTCAATGCTAATCATCCCTCGGTTCTTCTTCTTCTTCTTTTCCTTTGGATTAGTTTTATACGCATATAACGTCATGCTGTTTTATTTTATTGTTGTTTTAAAGTTAAACATTCTCATTATCGAATTAATAATGCTGATATTTATCATAACTCCTCGAAATTATTATCAAAAGATAATATCGAATACCTGACGCATTACTCTTACAATATTCGTTTAATTAGCAAAAAGAAATGTGATGATTAATTTTGGATAATTATCTTTCGTACGAAACGTGATACAAGATCTAACATTACTCCTATTTTATTTTGCTATATATGTTAATTTAAAAATGTAGTTGTGTATACGACGTATGTGACTCATTCAGTGTTGTTTTGTTTTTTTACGTATATCGAACAAATTCCGATTTTTATCGTAACGAAATAATATCTAAAGTATTACCTATACGAAGATCAGTTACACAATAAAGAAAATAATCTCTAACGATCGTAGTACGAGGATAGACGACGATCTTTAAATTTAATAATGAACTCGATGGGTATACGCAACACACAAACACACATACGAATAACCAACCAACCAACCAACCAACGCAGCCAACCAAGATACTCGTTGAAAATCTACGCGCTTCGACGAAGGCTAGCCTTTAATTTACTTTAATGAAGCTTCTCTAAATACCGACAAGAGGAAAATTATAGATAAATTTATCTAACAACCGTAGGGAATTTATCATCGCAATATGGGGTTGATAGAAAGGGGATAAGGGGTGGAGGAGGGTAGAGGAGGGACAATAATTTCCTTGAAAGTAAAAAAGGATCGTCTTGGAACGTTAAAGGTTATGGCAATTAATAGATTAAATATATCCTACAGATCAAAGCTTATAAAAACACACACACACATATATATATTTAAAAATGTAAGCTAAAAGAAGATTATCATAGAATTATCAATGCAAATGACCTATGAGAGTCAAAAGACAAAGTCTTCATTACGAAAGATAATCAAATTTAAATAAGAAAACACATAAGATAGTAGACATATACAGTGTCCTTTTTAACGTACGTGACTTGAAATAATCGATACTTGCATATATATTACTGCATGGATTTATCCCGTATCTGGTTACACGAGAAAGGAAACGTAATGAAATATCGATTTATATCAACTGCATATGCATACACAGTATATAAAAATATTGTTAATTAAAAATGAAGAAAAAATAGATTCGGTGAGTTTGATGCTTGAAAACTTGATAAAGACATATACGAGAGGAGTTCGGACACGGTAATAAAAAAAAAGAAAAAAAAAAAAGGGAAAAGGAAAAACCTAACCTCTCCTTGAATTCCCCAACACATACACGCAAATATATAACAGGTATCCTTTATAACTTCGAACCTACCCAAAATGTCTACCACACTGCTATGAGAAAGATGATCAATAATTGATTTTCAAGTAATCCTTAAATAATTTCAAATAATCCCTAATTATATTAATAAATAATTAATATAATTTTTATAAAAAGAACCAATTAGACACCATATTTATATTTCGATATAACATGTAATATATATATATAAAAAAAAGATATAAATAAGATTCATAAATACAAAAGAAAGATCCGTTACCTTACGTCATTGGGTATGACTTGTAGAGTGTTGTGTTGTTGTTTCCTTCTGTCCTAAGGCATTAGCTCAGTATTTTCTTTTTCTTCTTCTTCTTCTTTCCAATATAACATAACCCGCGACGAAGACGGTCGTGTACCCCTCTCAGCTTTCTCTGTCCTTTTCTCTCGCACTCTTAATTCTTCGACGTTTAAACTCACTCGACTCGGTTCGTTTCTCTATCGATGTGTGTTGTGTGTCCTCGGTCTTCCTCGGTCTTCCTCGTTCGTCGTTCGTCTTCGTTCGTCTTCGTCTCACCAGGCAGCAGTGTTTCGATTCAACCGACGTATATACTACTACTACTACTACAACACGATGACCTACCCTCTCTGTTATCTATCTACCTATCTTTCTCTTTCTCTTTTCTACCTTCTAACATGTGCGCGGGCGCGTCCGAATACGAAAAACCAAACACACCAGTATCTTCTTCTGTGTTAACAACAAACACTATATATTGTTTACTTCTAATATAAGAAAATACACAGGGTGATTCTAATTATCGACGATACTAATTTTAAACGAAGAACACAAAAATTCTACCGGGTGAGTTCGACAAAATCTCGAAAAGTGTTACTTTTCCTAACCTCAAAATCTCTACGTCGTGTGTCTGTCTGTCTGTCTCTCTCTCTCTCTTTTTTTCTTTCTTTGGAATAAGAGACACGCGCCACGCGTTTTCAAAACTGAACGAGACGAAAAAGAAAAAGAAAGAATATAATATAACCTTTAT
Source organism: Mischocyttarus mexicanus (assembly GCA_023678845.1). Lineage (NCBI taxonomy): Eukaryota > Metazoa > Arthropoda > Insecta > Hymenoptera > Vespidae > Mischocyttarus > Mischocyttarus mexicanus. The sequence goes on along the minus strand of JACGTP010000019.1, from coordinate 1,799,145 downwards.
CGAGTACGATGTTTTTCTTTTCTCGCCTTGACGAACTCTAACCGTTCAATATCGAGAGAAACAGAGAAGGGATATACGTGTTGAGTTTGTATGTAGTAAGGTAGACATACATATACATATATATACTATTGGTATTTTTTTTTTCTTCCTTTCCCAATACTTCTCTCACAATTTCCCTCTCTTTCTTTCTATATATAAATATATATATATGCAATACGTATGATCATAGAATGATCGTTTAAACTTGACGCGCGTGTGTGTTGGTGTATGTTTGTGTGACGATAATGACCGGTAAAAGTGGAAGGAGAATCAGTCGTCGCTGCGTTGACGATGCGCGTGCGATCCTGCGACTGAGACGCCACGAGTGGCATGCTTAGTTTTACGCTGCGGGATTCAGGCTCCCCCCTCCCCGGTTACCCATACTCCTTCTCCTCTCTTGCCGTTTTGTTTCCATCTCGCTTGCTCTACGGGCCCCGCCCGTGGGACACCTTTCCTTCTTTCTTTCTTTCTTTCTCTCTCTTTCTCTTTCGTCCTTTTTCTCTCTCTTTAACTTAACTTCTCTTTCTAATGCATACATGTACACACACACACACACACACACATCATACATGCAACACAAGTTTCTATCTTTCCGTTGAGTTCACACGAGTGAACAGCTCGATAGGGCGAATTATTAGTGGCATAAGAGAAACGTCATTGTATTTATTCTTCCACTATTTGATTTCTTTCTTCTTTGTTTTTTTTTCCTACCTTCCAACATCTTTCGCGCACTTTTTCTTTTTAACGCGAACGCAAATTTTATCTTGTATACATGCTGCGCGGTAGATAAGGGATAATGATGATAATAATAATAATAATTTGAAATTGCTACCATAGGCGTGTGTATGATTTTTGGCAAAATCTTTACCGCAGTTTCCTCCTTTAGAGCGAGAGCAACGCTTTTGTCCGAATCGGGTGAGAAAAAAGTTGACCCAGCAGAATAACTGGTCGGAGGAGGATAACAAAAGGCTACCACCACCCCTTCATTCCTTTTCCTCCTCCTCTCAACTCAACCTCTCTTTCTTCTTTCCTCCTTTTTTTTTACCCCCAAGTTGCTTCTGAAATCGCGCGACGAATAATCGCAGCCTTCGGTCCGTTATGTTCCAAAACGAAAGAGGAAGAAGAGGCAAAGAGCGAGTTTCTTTCCTTGTCTTTTGTCTTTTTCTTCTTCCCTTTTTTTTTTCTTTCTTTTTCCTTAAAACGAGAGCACGATAGAGTTGTTAAGAGTCAAGGACATAAGTACCACCAGTTAAAGATAATACGAAGTAATAAGTAAATGAAGAGGAACGATATTAGAGAGATATCCGATGAAGGAAATATTTGTCCACCGATATAGGCAAAGCCTTTTTTTTTTTCCTTTTTGCGAAGAACATGTTCAGATTGATAGGATTATTAGAGTAATAAGATTGGCGGTAACAGTAAAATGTCTTAGCGTGCGTGAGTCACGCGTGTCAGTCAGAATGGTGTCCAACCATAAATCATATTCCGTTAGGTAAAAAAAAAGAAAAGAAAAGAAAAAAAAAAGAAGGATTTAATCGGAATCGACGTCAATGCCTTCTCAAGCAAGTTGTTGCGTTATTGTATGGGTGAATGTGTGATTTACACGTCCTCGGTATATAAAGGCCTTTCCTCAAAGAAAATTACCTTCGATAATGACGATGATCATTATCTACCTTATTTTTTTCCTTTCTTTTTCCTTTCTTACCTTTTTTATTCTTTTATAGCGCTCTTATAGGATATCTCTGTGATATTCCTTAAAAGTCTAATTTAGACCGGAAACGAAGATAAGGTTACACCGAATAGAATATAGTTATTTTAGATTAGTATATCTTACGAATCCTAAAACAACTATTTCGATATATGTACAATGAAACCTTCGGTAACACTATTGAATTATTAACTCGTTCATAAAGTCATTTCGTGTTTCCTTTTGTTTTATTTTTCTTTGTTACCATTCAAATAGAAAATTAATGGAGATTTTATTTTGTATATTTATTCTAAATATAAATTCAACCGTATATAATATCGAGTATTTTATTGAAAATTTGGTTTGAGGGTAAATGGAATACATAGCTCGTACATAAATATGTGATGCAAATGCAGTTGAGTGTACCGAAAATTTCGACAGATAGTGCATATATCTGTATATTTCGATTATTTATGTTACATATATACATTTACGTACTTGAATATTTACTTTTCTACGTGTTAAGAGTGTGTGTGTGTGTGTGTGTGTGTATGTATGTATGTGCGTGTGTCATAACCTTAGATGATTTACTTAGAAATGCACTTACGAATCTCTTGAAACGAGTATGGTAAATCAACCGCGAAAAACCTTCCGGGTTTGAAGAAATCGATAAAATCTTCTATTGATGCTCTAATTCCACTCCTACGTAGAACTTCTTTCAAACCTTTTGACAATTTCCCGACCTAAGCTTTCTCTCTCTCTCTCTCTCTCTCTCTCTTTCTTTTTCTCTCTTTTTAACCCTTTCTTTTTTTTCTTCTTTTTCGTCGAGAAAGAGCTCGCTTGTTATTGTCGTCATTGCCGAGAGTACCTATCTATCATTGAGCCACCGAACATTGGATTTGAAGGCTCGATTGTTCCCCGGCGAGAGAAAAGCCTTCTTCGAGAACAGCCTCCTTTTCGCCTTTTACGAGGGGGTGGGGGGGCTTTTTTCCAAACGTTTCGAGCTGACGACGGATAACTTATAACGACATTTCTTTTTTTTCTTCTTCTATTTCGTTGATCGATATTTCGATAACGATTTTTTATCCCCCGATCGTCAATCAGTTTTCCAACCTTCAAATAGGAATAACTAACTCTTGGATAATTTCATTTAAATCGAAATGATTTTTTTTTCCATCCATCCTATTTGAAGAACGACTTTTACCTGATTTATCTTTTAATTTATGAAAAATAATGAAAATGGAAAGATACGGAAAAGGAGGGAGGTCTAATGATTCCCGCGAGTACCATTACTGGATCGACATCAGAACGTTTGATCAAATCAAGTTTCCGAGTTTTAAGCTACTTTGCCATTATTGGCGTTTCTAATATCGAGTCTAACGCGAAACGTAATATCTTAGGACGATGCCTTCAGGGCTTCAAACTTGATTCACCTTCCAGGCAATCTGTTGGAACGATCTCTTGATATCGCAATCGATTATCAACATCAACGGAAAAAGTGAGTGTCCAGGTGTTCTAATTCCTTCGACTATCTTAAGCTATTTCAAACCTTCTAACGATTTCGTTTATCGATTCTACTCTGAGATCTAATGTTACCTAAGACTTTTTCTTCTTTTTTTTTTCCTTTTTTTTGTATATATATATATTTCATACGAGTCGCAATTTAGTAAAAAAGAGTTTCCTCTTTTCTATCATACCATATATATTTATATAATGCGTGTGTATGTGTGTATGTGTGTGTGTGTGCATCTAGGCAACTCGATGAAACCCGCAAGCAACATTACGAAACGTTATAAAACAGTGTATCCCATGTATGCATGCGTTTAAGTATGTAACCTGTACTTTTGACGGATAACTTACGTTATATCTCGACGCGTATATTTCTGTTCAAAACTAATGACAAGAATTACGATGATGAGAATGTTACTCTGGGAAATAGAAAACCTTACAAAGTCCACCGTAATTTTGTACAAAGTTCGAAGACGTTACCACATATTCTCGTTACACGTATTAAACTTTCCAGAATAATTTTACGAGTCCCATTTTATTTAGAAAATAATTTTCCATTAATTGTACAGAGAAAAGGAGAGAGAGAAAGAGAGAAAGAATTTTATTCAAATGATTTTACTTGGTTTGTCGCAAAAATTGATTGAAAAAATAATACTCCACTTTTGAAAGAATATGAAATTGTTGAGTATATTTTATATAAACCCCCCCCCCCCCTCTCCCGCTTCATATACGATCCAATTGAATATCCTTTTTGTTATATTGTCTTCAATAAAAAAGCAATGAATTTTGATTGTAAGTATTTTTGAAATGTATCACGGAAATCTTAATAACGTAAGATTGATCGTTAACAAGGAAAAAATGTAAATTTCGTAGAACGTTGGTAAGAGAACGAGTAGAATAAACGAACGAGTTCCTAATTCGTCGACTTCCTTCGTAGACTTGTTCTTGGACTTCCAGTTTCATTCGTCAGGCTGAGCTTATTAGGTTCGCGGCCATTTAACCTCTCTTTAAGTCGACGTTAATTATCTTCGTTCTGAACGTTGTTTCTCTTGCGCCATAACCACGACACTGTGCGTTAACATGTTTCGCTTTCTCTCTTTCTCTCTCTTTCTATCTATCTTTATTTATTTTCAGAGATATTTCAAGACGCATTTTTCTTAATTGAACTTTAAGCAGATACGAGAATGTCGAAATACGTGTCGAGAGTCCTAATAAAATCCTACACCGTTACTCTTACTAGATTTTTGCTTTAAAATTATCGGTTTAATGGGTTTTTTCAACGAAGACAATCTACAAATTTTTATTATATATTTAATTAATTTTATTCGAAAGAATGATATATTATATTAATTAAATTGTACTAATGTATTTATTTCTTTATTTTCTTAATCTTAAATGTATTGTATCAATAATTTTCTAGAAAAAATCTGCCAAACGTAACGGTGTACAATTTTTGAAGGAACACTCGATGTATATCTCTCTTTAACTCTCTCTCTCTCTCTCTTTCTGTCTCTCTCTGAGCATCGAGTGAAGCTACAATCTCGACAACTTTTCCGATACAATTTATTTCTCCTTCTTGCTTTCTTTATTCGTCCTACTTTTTATATATATTATAACACAAGCAAAATTTTATAATATTTAAATATATATATTTCTTATTGCTGTTGTTGTTATTGTTAAAGAACATCCATATTAAAATAACGATCATTTAGCTAAACGATAAGTCACCTTTTGATCAAAAATATTACAAAAACGCATATTAAAAAAAAAGAAAAAACAGTATAAATACAATATTTATTTTTCCAGCTACATTGCAATATTCCAATATTTCAAAAGTATTCATAATTGTTCCAATCGAGAGTGCATATAAACTTTCCTTTTCAAAACCAACGAACGAGAGTAGGCTCAACGCCGTAAAACAAGGCAAGAATTGGTGACAGTAATCTACCCGGTTAAGTTCGTGCATTCGCAATTAGTATAAAATCGCGAGGATCATTTTGTTACGTACCGCCTATTTTTGGAATTATCTTTCTACCGATGTATTTGAATCTTTTACAAATACAAAGGACAAACTGAAAATATTATATCCATACTCACACATTGAGATCATATATCGTTCTTCCCATTTTGCAAAAGTGTTAAGGTCGTTTAAAGAGGCAAGGATTCCCAAGAGGCGTGGACGAACTGGGTAAATCGAACGAGTCAGCTCTCGTAGTCCTTTGATCCACTACGTTTCCGGATAACGACGTTTCGCATTAATGTCGTTATCCTGTTCGGTGAAAATAATTGACCTCGTTTCGATTTAACTTAGAACGAGTTACATGGCTTTAAGAGTGCAAACTAATCTTCAAGATCCCAAGCGGTTATCCCTTTTTTTCGTTTCTTTTTTTTCTTTTATTTTATATGGAAAAATTAATATTAATAAACTAGCAATTATCCGATATGACGTTGCAATGTGTCAAACATATAAACAAACAAGAATTATTTTTCATATGTTCACAGGTAAATGTTTTAATAAAATCTCATAAATCTTATAAAGTACAATAGTAAAATAAAAATAAAAAAATACGATATTCTATCATTTTTAATATGTATTAGGTTGTCAAGTATGAAATGGAGCAAAAAATGCATATAATTGAATTGAGAATTTGCTCCATATGTATTTTAATTAAGCTATTTATAAAATTTCAGATACACCAAAGAATTATTTTTTAATAGTTTTATAAACAAATCTACTTGTTAATTATGTAAATATTAAGAAATAAAATTAAAATGAAAATCATTAGAAATAGAAAACATCTGTTCAAAAGTAGGTCATTGGTAAGAAAAACTAGGTCAACGATACGAAAGTAGGTCAACCGTATACAAACTTATTTAATTTTTATCTGAATACGTACTCAATGTATTCCAAGTCCAATGAGATAAGCATCGGCTGGTGTTTACATCTCTCGGTAAATTCTAAGAAATTTAGTAAAGAAAAATATTCCTTAACTACCGGCTACGGTGAGCGCGTTGAATGTTTTGTTTACGTTCGGTACTCTCCGTCACTTCTCGGCCGGTGCCGGTAACCGAATGTTGACAAATTTTATTCCATTAGAAATTTTACCGATAAATTTGTATTTGATCTTCGTGTATGTTCGGTACTTGTCGAGTGTATTCGTAGGTGATTTTCGTAATAATCGTTAGTCTTCTTCGAGCGTCGGAAGTAATAACAAGGATATTAAATAAGTACGTAATTTATTTCACGTCGCGTATACGCGTGTGAGTGTTTTCTTCCTATGAAAGTAAAATACATATGTGCGCGAGTGTGAGTGATGCTAAAAAGTGATATGTGCATATATGGATACAGTGCAATTATGGATATGGATATGCAGCATTGGATATAAGGACAAAGTACATCTAAAGTAAGCTGACCATAATTTTAAATTTTTTTAACATTTTACCGAGAGTGATAGGATTTTCTATAAAAAATCTAATAGGCAATCGTAACGTTGTAGAATTTTTTAACCGAACATTGTATGTACTCGTCCAGTAATTCACGCGAATAACTTTCGTTGCATCAATAGAACTGAATGAGGGTTTAAAATATAACCTCGCGTCAGATTTATTTCATAATGATGGATAATCAACTAAATCTTGACAAGTAACCGCTTTCTTTTTTTATTTATTCTTTAAACACTCGAGTATTTTTTCTTTTTTATATTTAAACGCATTTCAACTTGCTGTCTAAACACATGCATAGATTCTAGCATTCATAGTTCCTTGTTTCATATCAGATGCATGTATTCACTCACTCTCTCTCTCTAACACTTACTCTTTTCTTCGTTTTATCAATAATTATTAAAAACATTTTAAAGAATCATTGTAAAATTATTCAACTTTTAAGAAAACTTGATCGGGGGTGTAAAAGCAACTCATTGTCAGTAAAATTTGATCGCAATCGGATGTACAGTTTACAATGATACAAATATTCATTTTTTTTATAAATACAAAAATATTATACATGAAGATATTCGTAATGGATCGAAATGAATCATCCCGACAAGATAGCTACCATAAATTATTTCAACCTAAAAAAAATTAAACCCAAATAACTAGAAATCTGCCAGGAATATGAACAAGTTTTATATCAACGAAACTAAATAAATGAGGATATAGAAAATGTGTAAATTTGAATAATAATAACATAATATTAAAATTCTTATGTATTTTTATGGAAATATTCGTAATTGATCACGCGACCCTATCGTATGGAAGATGGCCGCGAATGATTCGGGCCGGTTATCGTTCATGCATGATGCAACGCGAATAACGAACAATGGAAATTGTAAAACCCTGCTCGACTTTCTCTAGTTCATCGATCACGGTTCTTAATGTGCTAGTAGGAAGTATAGACGAAGTACGTTCCGAATACACTTACTATCATGACGTTTCATTTATTTAAGAATCGTTCAGGGATGAAAAAGAAGAAGTAGAAGAAGGAAAAGTGTGCGTATGGAAATGTGACGATATTCGAAAAGATAAAAATGACGCCAAGTTTAGAATCGAGTCATCCGTTATTCTTCTTTGTCCTAATCTTTGTTATTTTATTATTCTTATTATAATTGGTATTATTCTCGTAAGATTTCCATGCAACTATCCTCCTTTCTATGCGATGAAACAAGCAGAGCGTACTTTACTTTACCTTACTTTTTTTACTTTACTTTACTTACTTACTTACTTACTTACTTACTTACTTATTTACGTACGAGTATATGCGTGTTTAATTTTATTAAATTAGAACGTTAAATGTCCTGCGTCGCTTTCTAATTCGCGCCCAATACTTTTGATATATTTATGTGGGTCGAGAGATAGTAGGTGGACTTTCTTGTCTTTTTTCTTCTTCTTTTTCTTTTTTCTTTCTTTCATTATTTATAATAATCATATCGATGACGGGTATAGAATTTTTGTTCGATTACATAAACCTTTCGCGCGCGGACGAAGTTAGAATATTTATTTGAAAAAAAAAAGAATAAAAAGATAAAAAGTATAGGATAAAGAAAAGAAAAAACTTTGTTTCAATTAATGATTTTTTTTCTCAAACGTATACTTTGTTACTTATATCTATAACAACAAACCCTTTCTGGTTTTTCTTTGATTAACTTAAAATCATTTAAAATTATCTCGTTGAAATGTAATTCTTCATGTAGTTGTACAGTTTATTAAAATATCTATCGAAGAAACATTGGATCACCACAACAGAAGACCATGCATCGAAGTGGGTAATTGAACGGTTGGAAGTAGACCGGATCTTTTGACGCTCGCTTTTCAAATCGCGAAGCATTATGGTCGACGGTGTTCATCGTCCCGTGAAAAACGAGGACTCGAATGGTGTATATCCGTCCGGTCGACATGATACGTTCGATCACCATCACCAAACGACTGAAATAAAAACATTTTACCTAGTGGTCACAACATACCTAAAGTATTACAATAAAACAACCTTCAACTTTTGACGAATCGATTTAATAGATCTATCGTACTATCATCCTGAGTTGTTCCCCCAACAATAAGTTTTCCATTCGTTCTAGAACAAATTGACTTAAAATAACATTTGATCTAGCAATTATTCCTCTAACTTTCTGTTGTAACATTCGAGTTGATAATCGATAAAGTAAAAAAAGAACAAGAAGAAAAACTTTAATCAGGAAAAGTTCAAGACAAGATCGAAAGTTTCACTGAATCGATACTCAGTTATATATATATATATTATTTTTTTTTGTCTTGACAAATTAATATTCTATACATTTATTTCCTCGCCTACTTTTCTCTACAATTTATTATCCTATCACGTTGACATATATATATATATAGGTGTATGTCTATATATATATACTCACAATTAACAATTGTAGAAAAATTAATGGACTATAATTTAGGTAACCAGTATACATATCGCGACTTTCACCTACATGTAATTAAATAAATGACTATAAAGTATCTAATAATTATGCTATCTATCCTACTTTATAAACTAATTATATACAATTTATTTCATTTCTTTTTTTTTTTATTCATCATTTCGCGAGAAGGATTTAATCCGTGTCATACAAATTGTAATGCATATATCCATCTATTTACAACGCATTAACTTTATGCATCAAAAAGTTTACTTTATTTTATTGAAAATAAAAATAAATATAATAAACAATGATGATAAAATAGAATGAATGAATGAATGAATAAAAATATCTGTAAATGAAAAAATAAGGATGATATGGAGAGCCGATGATACGACATAGAGAAAAGATTTGTATGTAAAAATGGTAAAGAATTGTCAGTAANAGATCTATCGTACTATCATCCTGAGTTGTTCCCCCAACAATAAGTTTTCCATTCGTTCTAGAACAAATTGACTTAAAATAACATTTGATCTAGCAATTATTCCTCTAACTTTCTGTTGTAACATTCGAGTTGATAATCGATAAAGTAAAAAAAGAACAAGAAGAAAAACTTTAATCAGGAAAAGTTCAAGACAAGATCGAAAGTTTCACTGAATCGATACTCAATTATATATATATATATATATTATTTTTTTTTGTCTTGACAAATTAATATTCTATACATTTATTTCCTCGCCTACTTTTCTCTACAATTTATTATCCTATCACGTTGACATATATATATGTATATGTATATATATATACTCGCAATTAACAATTGTAGAAAAATTAATGGACTATAATTTAGGTAACCAGTACACATATCGCGACTTTCACCTACATGTAATTAAATAAATGACTATAAAGTATCTAATAATTATGCTATCTATCCTACTTTATAAACTAATTATATACAATTTATTTCATTTCTTTTTTTTTTTATTCATCATTTCGCGAGAAGGATTTAATCCGTGTCATACAAATTGTAATGCATATATCCATCTATTTACAACGCATTAACTTTATGCATCAAAAAGTTTACTTTATTTTATTGAAAATAAAAATAAATATAATAAACAATGATGATAAAATAGAATGAATGAATGAATGAATAAAAATATCTGTAAATGAAAAAATAAGGATGATATGGAGAGCCGATGATACGACATAGAGAAAAGATTTGTATGTAAAAATGGTAAAGAATTGTCAGTAAAGGTCGCACGTGTACGTCATCTATATTTCTTATTCTTCAAGATGGCACGTGTGCAAATGTAAAAAAGATATGCACACACCTACATAAAATAACACGTCGTCGCATACAGAAGCTAAGGTAAAATAAAAAAAATTGTCCACATAGTTCCACATACGCAACACACATACACATCATACATGCATACAAACGTAAAACACGTACGCGTAGAGAAACACACACACACACACACACACACACACAAAGAGAGATACAAGTATAAGTAATACGTATAAGTAAATATGTAGAAAAGACGTAAAACGTTGCAGTGCGATCGTAAAATTCACGTATATTCGACTCGACCTATTGCACACGAGAGAACAGAAGAAGCAAAAAGCGTGCAGTCTTATCCGTTGCATTCGTTTCTCTGTCATTCGGTGCACGCAAATCGTAAGCACTAGAACGAGCCTCTCCGAGAACAAAATTGGACCGTGTTGCCTTGCGTGCATGCCATCGAAGGTATTATTCGTCAATATATACAGAGTGTTCTACTATTTCATTTATCCAATTTTCTAATTTAACAATAAAAATTACATTATCATGATCTAATCAACGTTGTACAATTCTTTCTTATTTTTTTTTTCGATATATAAAATGCATAATTGAAAATAGAGGATAATGTTACTAAAGTTTGATAAGCTATTGATAATATGGGACACCATATAGATCTATACAAGACATATATGTGTATGGGTTTTAATATATGTACGGTTTCTTTCACATAAACTCGAACGGTGACCTTTTTTACGTAATACATGTTCTTCGTGCTCGTGACATCAATTTCTTTTTGTTATTTCTATTCCATTTTCTTTTTCTTTTTTTTTCTTACAGACATACGCACACGTGCGGTTTTTAAAATAGGAAGAATAATTAATACACGCGGTATGAAATCAGATTTGATTGATTAGTCGATATGTTGACCGAATATAATAAACATACACACATACATACATACATACATACACACATATTGTGCGTATAGTGCTCAATATCACGCATGCATAATACAAACCAATATACATGCAAATATACAATATGCACGAGCCGGTAAATCGTGGTTGCACACGCACTATGAAGAATTATGGCAATGGTAAGGTATATCTTTTTTCACTTTAGTTTCCGGAATATCTGAGTGGGAAGGGGAGGAGGATATGCAAGGGAACACGATGAGTTAACAATTAGGACGGAACAAAAATAAAAATGTTAAATAAAAACAACATTTCCAGCACGTTGGTTGAATAAAAAGATCATAGATGTTTTGAATTTCTCTTACCTTCTTGGATATTTCTTTTTTTTTTTTATTCAAGAACATTTCTTTCCTTTCTTGGTCAATTTAAACAAATAAAAAAAAAAAAAAAAAGAAAAATAATACCACTCGCCACAGTTTGAAATAAGAAGGTCGTTCCGTAGTAAAGTTTTCTATCAGTTTTCACGACTTTTAATGAAGCAAAGAGCTTCAACGTTTGTTTAGTTAATTAAAGCCTTTTTTTTTTCCTTATCGATTTTATTATTTCTCTCGTTAAAGATTTCGATGTTATATATTCTTCGTCCTCTTTTTCCAACTTGGATTTTATTTATAGAATATTTTGTATTGTTTTTTCTTTAATCAGAAAGATAAATAACGCGTCTACGAAGCTGTATTTAACTGCTTATCTTCAAAGATAATTCACTCTTCCAAGTTAACCGAACACACGATGAGAATGTTTTGTATGCATCAAATTTTGAAAGAAATTATAATTCGTTTCGTATAAAACAGTTATGAAATATGTTTGTTTATTAAAAAATGTATAATGAACTAGAGTAATTTGAAATGGTATATTATTTCTTCTATAAACTATATAAATTGTTAAACTTTCTTTTAACAAACTATACAACCACCTGATATGAATCTGGTAAACAATAAATTCATCAATGTCTAAAGAATATAAAATAAATCGTTTCTATTTTCTATTCCAGTTGAATTAGACTAATGTAAAGGTGTAACAAAAAAAAAAAAGAAAGAAAAGGGAGGAAGAGTTAGAGGGAGTAAGGCTCTTAAAGAATTTCTATTTCCATTCATTATGAAATTCGAACGCGTATACAGTGCAGTCGGTTAAACTCACCGCAAGAGATCTCACGTGCGTGTACCACCAAACACGTCGAGAAAGTTTTCTCTGAAGTAGGGCTTTCGTGATACTTCGCGGTAGAGCGTGCCTTGTAAATTTATGTTGGTAATGATCATATTACTCGGTAATATTATGGTAAGGAGTGGACTGCATGTATCATCGTAGTAGCATATATCACTTGTCGATATTCGTTGTTTAAAGAAAATTCTGTTTTATTCTTCTTTTTTCTATAAAATTTATCAAAATATACTTGGTTGTAATATAAAATGAATTTCTTAGATATCAAGGACGAATCTGGGAAGATTCAAAGAAACTTTCAATCAATTGCAATAGAAATTACAGTAAAACCTATTTTTGTGCAGTCCCTTTTTATGCGATAATGAATTCTAATTGTATTGGTATAGTTGTAATATTATGTTTTTTTAGTGTACATATGTACACTGCAAGACGTGTGTCGCATTTAAGCATTCATTTGTTAAGAATATTATTTTTTATATGATTTCTTTTAAACAGTCCTCATCTATCGCATAAAAACAAATCTTACTGTATTATCGTTAATGAAATATTGAAAACACTAATGTAAGATTGTTATATTACTCGGTTAAATAAAATAGTAACACTTCGGTGTGTCTGTTTTTGTGCCAAATTTTTCTTTATCTCTTTGTCAAAGTTAGTTAGTTCTCGATATTCTTGGCCTTCAAGTTTTCACTGCCGAAGGACAAAAATATCTTTCATTAAGACAATAGCCAGAAAATATTAAAGATCTCTACTTGAAATTGAAAACGGTTGAAAATCTCAGGATAGAGAGGGAATTAATTAAATTCCGAAGAAGTAATAACACATCAAGCCTGCCACGTTCCCGAGAGTCCAAGATAAAATAGGTCAAGCGCAACAAGATACGGATGCACCCGTAAATTATTCCATGCGATATTTAATACGGTCCATGGACAATTTACCTCGACCTTTTTTCTCTCTCTCTCTCTCTTTTTGTCTTCTTCCCATTCTCTTTTTTCTATAACATTTTACGCGTAATTACTCTTTTCGATGTATCGACCCCTTCGCGTTTTCAAAACTTTTTTGATTTTGACGTTCTATCGATCATAACGTATCAACATAAAAATAGATTACAATGAAAGAGAGGAAACATTTTCTTAAAAAAAAAAGTCACATCGATTTATTATTGATGATTGTATATGTATATACAAGTTATATTGTCGAGATAAAACGAGAAAAAAAAACATTAAATCAATCGATCATTGTAATCCTCATTGGAACTTTTCGTATTTCAAAGAACGAATTTCTTGAATAATTGAAACTTTTTAAAGTTGATTAAAGAATTCATTTCGGAGAATTGAAAAAAGAGAAAAAAATAAAGACGATGAAATGTTCAACGAAATAATCGATTAATTAGGAAACTAACCGTAAAACGAGTTAAACACACATAAGATTAGAAACATATATAGAAGAAGAAGAGGAAGAAGAAGAAGAAGAAGAAGAAGAAGAAGAAGAAGAAGAAGAAGAAGAAGAAGTTGGGAGTAAATATGGTCCTATGCGTTCGTAGAAACTCTGGCTCGTGTGAAACTCCAGAAGCTGCAAGACGTCTATACTGATCGTTGATCAATAAGACCTCAGTGAAAGCAGTGCTGTATTAAGAAAGAAGGTGGTCCCCTCTTTTTTAGATAAACCTAAAGAAGACAGTATGTGAATAATGTTACGAGAAAGAAAATAAGATTATTTTCAAAGGGGTGGTGGCATGTGTAAACATGATTTTCCCCTTCATTCAATATCTAACTCTAACAACGTACACACCCTTAGTATTTTTCATCGTTTAATTTATCCTAACTCCCTATTTTTATCGTTCGTCTAATTATTACAGCTTGACGTAGACCATCACCCGATTGCAAATTTCTTTATGCATAAAAACCGAATGCTATATACATATATTCGAATAACGTCACACACGCGATATTACTTCTGCTTTATTGGTATAACCTAAGCGAAATCTCTCTTAAGCTCGCTAGGAACGGCCAATAACAAACGATGCATCAGATTTTTACGCTCGTTCGGCCACCTTCTTTACATTCCCGAACGGGCGCGCACGACTCCAAGTTTTTATTGCGCCACTGCACTTGTGCTCTTGGTTAGAAGAACCTGACGATTACATCGTGCCACGCAGAGGAGTGTCGTTTACGCTTTTACCCTCTCACCAAGAGAGAGAGAGAGAGATCGACTTGACACGTTCCTCTATCAAGGTCAGAACGGAATCAGCAAAAAAATCACCCCTTGTTAAAACTCTATAAATATCGATCACGCGTATAACCAGATTTTGTCTCATATGAATATCTTTCTAATCGATAGATGTGATATTGCCACATAAATATTCATTTAGTTCCGTCATCATATCCTGATTAGATATTTACATACATACATACATACATACATACATAGATACACGCGTAAACCCCCCATTATGCATTAACGAGTCAAGATTATTGTACAGTAAAAACAAACTATTAATCCTAATTGCAACTATTCGACAAGAAATCGATACAGTTTAAACGCATTGATACTAGAAACGAATCCTTCTTCTTTTACTCGCTGATCCTTCTCTTTATTTTATTTTTTTTCATCCCATTCACTTTTTTCTCCTCATCTTCCTCTCCCATTTCTTTTCCTTCCATTTTTGGAGAACAACCAGTTACCGGTGAATGTATAATTCATACATCGCATTAGAGCAAAGCTTTCTCTCGCAACTACCTTCCTCTCTCTCCCCCCTCCTTCCCCACAACCCCGTTTTTTTCTTCCAACCATTCTTCGGAGTTTTGATTTCCCGAGGAAAGGAAGAAAAGAAGGTATATAAGTTTTCCCTTTTCTCTCTCACATTTTAGCGAGCTTCTTCTTTTACTCAGCAGCACCCTAACCGTCAACACACGGTGATGTCTCTCAGCTATCCCGTTTACTCTTCTTTGCGAGGACCTTTTTACGTCACTACAGCGAGACCCTCCTCCATTTACTCCCACGAGATCGAAATATCTCAACACGCTCTTATTCGGATCGTAGACCCTTTTGTTCGAGGCTTCTCTACTCTCTTTCTGAGTATTCTTCTTCTTCTTTCCAACCATCTCTGACCACAAAGCATATTTTTAATGATCATCTATGTCCAAGCTCGTCTCAAGTATCATCCAGCTGCTGCTGCTGTTGCTATTGGTGTTGGTGTTTTGAAAACCTACTAAATTAGATGGATCCGATCGATTCAAAAACTACTTATACTCTCCCTGTACTGTTTTTCTTTTTTTATTGTTTATCATAAATCTTTGATATTATATTTGTTTTTAAAATTGCTGAAAGTCTTATTAATTGTTCTGATATCATCCATTTCTTATCTCCTAACACGTTCCATTTAATTACTATAAAAATGATTATTAATTTGTTCATTGTATCAACATCGAATAATATTTTCTTTCAATTATCTTGGAGTAAAAGATAAGGTATAAAAATATATGTACGTATGTAACCTAAGTTAAACGACTACCCTTCTTCCTTTCGAGGACACGTCGTGCACTCTCATTGGTAACGACGGAATTTTACCTCGTTTCACTCTCGTCTCCTATTTATTCCAAGGATGTTCATAACGAAGAGTGCTCTTTCTTTCTTCACATATTTCCATCTGCTAGAACTGTGTCCTTTGCCTTGGCAAATCTCTATACGTCTTAGATATCTCTTATCCCTTCGTGTATTCGCGCTATCTCTTTGAAACCGCCCACCGCTGAAAGCGTTCGTTTTTCACGATATTCCCCTTTTTTTCTTCTCTCTTTTTCTTGTTTTTTTTCTTTTTTTTCGTTGTCTTCTTTTCTTTTCCTTTTCTCATCCCAGCAAGCAAGTAAGCAACCACTATTACTACTACTACTACTACTACTACTACCAACTACCACCCACACAGGAACGTTACTCTTGTTTCTCTTTTCGGCCGATGAAACGAGCAAAAAGACATCCGGGATTTTCTGCTTGTTTTTCAGCTTTCAGTATGGATATGTATATTCCATTATACCCATTCGGTTTAGTTATTACGACGTATTCCATTTTCTCTCCACCAATCGAGCAAAACAAACTTATCAATCTCCGTTTATTTCCATAAGAAAATCGAGCTGGTAACTCCTTCCAAGCTAAACAATTATCTCAAGTTTGTATGGTGAAGTTTTATGTACCTGTGCACACGTGCACGGCATATGCATATATATATATATATATTTATGTGTAGTATGTAGCAAGCGAACGCCCTGAATTTTACCAACAAATCTTACAACTTCTATAATTTCATAGTACTTTAGAAAAAGATTTCTGTCATTAAACAAATTTCTCGTCTTAACTATTTGACAAAGCGTTGATACGTTAATTGGATCGAAAAATAAAATTAAATGCAATAAAGGAGCTTGCAAAAGAAGCTCAGTCTCATTCAAATAACGATCGATAAATGATTAGTTTTCTCGAGATAATTGTTATCGAAAGAAAATAGAATAGAGCAACCCTAAAACATGTCTGAGGAATACATCCAGAAGACGTTCTCGACGTGTCGACAAGAAGTCGGCATACAAAGGAAGGTTCGAAATCCCCAGCTGCGTGTGTCTGCTTTGTGCAGAGAAATAAGCTTTCGTTGGTCTTCGGTGATACTCGGTTAGGTTCGTCTGTGCAGGTATATACTAACTCGGGTTTTGCGGGGAAACCTAGTGCGAGAAAGCAGCAGCAGCAGCAGCAGCAGAGCAGCAGACACATACACACCACCCACATACGTTAGTATGCGTGTACAACACACACAAGTACGTATCCCTCCACATACGTGTATCCGTGAGAGAGGGAAAGAGCTTTCACGAAGGTGGGTGGACGAGAGGATCCGAACATAACCGAAGTATTATCGCGAATGTATACGAAAACGTACGAATACGACCGAAAGCTCAGCGAACGCGGAGGAGAGAACCGACGTAGTTGGTTGGAGGAGTAGGAAGGAAGCGATATTGTGAGTCCGTGCTGAGGAGTCGAGCTTCCGTCGTCGTCGTTCCTTCGCGTTCGAGGAACGATGAGGAATACGACGTTGACTAATAAGAGAGAAGAAGCTAACAACGTGCGGCTTCAAATCAAATAAATAAGATAAAGAAGAACAGAAATTAATAAAGGACGTCTTTTTTTTCGAAGTTTTACAATCGAATCTCTCTGATCGAATAGTATTAAATAGAAAAATAAAAAAGAGAAAAAGAAAAAAAAAGGGAGGAAGATTTGGTAGACGCGCATGTCCGTTCCCAGTTGTTGTTAGTGGTGGTCATGCTTCTTCACGAATCGCCGTCGACGAAGTAAAAACGTTCCTCGGGTCGTCCAGACTTGACTGTGCCTGAGAATTCTAATACACACAGTTGGTGAACGGATGCAATTTAACGTTTGCTATTATTCCTTAAAAGGACGAATACGTGAACGAGAAGGAGGACGTGGGGAAGGGCCAGGAGGAGAAGGAGGAATCTTCCCTTTAGTATTAACTGCGTTTTTTTTACTTGTCCTTTCCCTCTCTCTTTTTGGTGGCGGTAACAACCACCAGCAGCAGCAGTAGCAGCAGCAGTAGTAGCACCACCACCACCTCCACCACCACCACAACCACCACCACCACCACTACCACCCCCACTACCACCCCCACTATTGCTACTACCACCACTATTACCACCGACTAGAATCCTCGTCCCACCCCAGAAAGCTTCTCTCTCCCTCCCCCCAAAATATGGTCGGTGGCGGTGACGGTGTTGGTGCTGTTGCTGCTGCTGCTGCTGCTGGTGGTGCTGCTGGTGGTGCTGCTGGTGGTGCTGGTGGCAGCGTAGCGCGGGTGCGCGCGGTGCTGCCTTAACAGCTAGAACGCTACTGGACGACAGTGGTGCTGACTTTGCTGAGACTCGTCGTCGAGCTGACGAAGAAAATCTCGCAAGCTCGTTTCGGAGCTCCACCGGATGGCTCGACGTATACTACTATTTCATTGCTAAAATAATAAGCCGAAAAGAGAGAAAAAGAGAGAGAGGAAGCATCAGATAATACAGGGACAAATTTAGATAAATATTTGCGAACGAGGAAGAAAATAAAAAAGCCCGTCGTTATCAAGCGAACTTGAATGTATGAGAGAGTGAGAGAGAGAGCGAGAGAGAGAGAGAAAGAGAGAGAGAGAGAGTGCCGGTCGATAGTGAGATCCTTGTGCGATTTCCTCATCTGAGAAGATAGGAGAAAAGTTAAAGGAGCAAAGGAAGAAGGAGTGTCTTTTTGGTCCTGTATTAAAAGCTTTTTCAGTGTTCCTCTTGTGATAACCCAGTGTTGAAATTTGGTTTCCTTTTAATCATTGAAAAGATAGGAATCGAAAAAAAAATAGGGAGGAAGAAGGAAGTGAAATAAAAGGAAAATCTATGGGGAGGAACGGTTGTTGAACAAAACAGAAGGTTGTCGTAGAAGGAAATAAGGAGTTGGTGGTCAGTGTCTGTTCTCTTCATCAGTTTTTGGTTCCCATCGGTTGTTTTTCCAACCTCTGTCGCAACGACGGCAGCGGTCGATCCAGAGCTCGAGGAAGCAAGTGGTAGGGAGGAGGAGGAGAAGGAGGAGGCCGTGGCGCAGGAGGAGGAGCAGCAGCAGCAAGAGAAGAGGAGGCAGTGGCGGTGGCGGAGGAGGTGGTGAAGGTGGTGGTGTTAAAGGAGGTGGAGGAGGAGGAGGAGGTGATTTCTACGTTCGAACGAGGAAGATTGTGCTTCGTGCATCTCCGCTGCGGATCTCACGATGACGGATGGCTGTACGTGCGTTCTTCTTCCCTCCTTTGAAACACGACTGACCAGCGACGGGGACGAACGGAACCACTTCTCTGTACCTTGATACGATCTCGGTGGGTGCGTTTTAACATATACATATACATCAATATAGATGCATATAAATGCCGCATGTATAACACAAAAATCAGAGTATCCTATATACGTACAAACACGCATACACACACACACACACACATGTATAGGTATATTTATGTATCTACATACGTTTATACGAGATATTGTTTACTTATCAATGCTTTGGTCAGACGTTTGTTTAGATATTTTTTCCCCATTTTATTTCTCCCTCTCTCTCTCTCTCTCTCTTGCTCTCTCTTTCACCGTTTTTATTTCTCAAGGCAGATAACTTTTCAAAGAAATTGATATAAATAAATATGGAAATGCGAATGAGATCGAGCATTGCTAGAGCATTCGCATGCCAAGTCCCGCCGACTCAGGCAGTAAACCGTAATAAATATCGATCAGATATCGTGCGACGAGCGAAAAGTGGACCGACCAACCAACCAACCAACCAACCAACCAAGCCACGTCATATCGTTTTCCATCTAACATAAGATAGGCAACAACCTCGTGTGTGGATGAGTTTAGACGCGCAAAATGGTATATACTTTAAACCAGCCCGCAGATCAATTTGTTAGAAATAATAAACAATTTAATATCATGATAAAATATATGTATACCTATATAAGTACATATATATATGTATCACGTTTGAGGTTTAAAACGCGAGGAATCTGATTTCTTATCGTTTTCCTTTCAATCCAATCGCAATTCCGCGAGTCATTTTTACGACGTCCATGGCCAAAAGTTGACTACTAAAGATCGCCTACTAACAACACCGGTGACCTCGTTTTCTGAACACTCGATCTGGATACGAAAAAAAGGGTTGGCATAAAGAAGGTGTGTGTGTGTGTGTTTGCGAACGATACTCGTTCAAGCCGTTTGATCAAAGCAATAGCAGTTAGCTAGCTAGCTAGCTAGCTGTAAATGAAAACGTGCTTCGATATTTTACCAACCAAAGAGAGAAAGAGAGAGGGGGAGACTCCGGGACTCGACTTTACTCGAGGAAGTAGCCTACCAGCATGCTATTTCTCTTCTTCTACGATGTTTTTGAAGGGAGAAGAGTGATTGCAAGTCATCGAGAAAGAATCGTTCTTCGATAACGAGTAAAGTCTTGGAACGAGGCTTGCCTTCCTTTCGAATAATATATATTTGTGTGTATATGTATCTCGTGTACGTGTACGTGTATTAAGAATTTTTCTTTTCCTTTCCTTTTTCATTTCCTTTTTTTTTTCTCTTCATTTTCTTTATTTATTTCTATTTCTTGTTCCGTTGCTAACACTTTTCCATTCTAACGGTGCTGTGGCAACGGAAAAGGTATGTCGTGTCCTGGTTCCTTGGTCTACGGTCCCGATAATTGTCCTGTCATGATTGAATATGTTGAATTTAAAAAAAATAAAAAAATAAAAAAATAAGTAAAATTAATATTTAATTTTTGATAATTATTCATTTCACGTTACATCGGGTTTAGCTTTTCTGTCTTGTTTTAAACACATTATCAATGTATTAAATGTGACTAAACACCAGGTATAATATAAAAATCAAATTTATTAATATAATTATTATTATTATTATATTTATTATTAATAAAAGCAATAATAATAAATTAGTGTACTAGCAAACAATATTAATAATAATAATAATAATGCATAACCAACAATATAGTTGATTTTATTTAACCGAGCGTACAATATTACAACACATAAACGTACAATAACAATAATAATCATTATTATTAATTATTTATTCTAAAATGAATATGAATTTATATAAATGCATAAACAAATGTATGCAAGCTTGTAGATATATATGAAAAATATTAGATTGACGAACTCAATAATAAACTTTGATTAACAGGGTGTCAATAATTATGAAAACGTAGGATGATTCTACCCTTTGCGTAATCGTTTGTACGATTTAAAATTCTCTCTCTCTTTCTCTCTCTCTCTCTTTTCCTCTCCCTCTCCCTCTTTCTATCATCTCTCTGTGTTCCATAGGCAGAATCCAATTAAAATTTCAATCTATCGTCGACATCGTTCCACGAACGAGAGAGATTGAGCTTTTTTGACGGGTGCTCAATTTTAGCGTTTTATTTACCAACGGTTTAGAGAAAGAGAGAGATTTAAAGGAGGATAGGGGGTGGTTAGGGACGGGGTGGATAACTGGTGGACTAAAATCAGCGTCGTCTACTACGTGGGACCATTCGCCCGATCAATTTGAGAGCCATTTCGTTGTAATACGCGACTGCCGCCGTTTTATCGCCACGAAAGAGCTCAACGATTATCGGCGATCCGAGAAATGTGAGATAGAAATTCGATCCCCCCCCCCAATTCTACCATTTTATTTGCTTTTTTTATCATTATTTTTATTTTTATTATTATTTTTATTTTTATTTTTATTTTCAATACGTTTCCAGGCTTACTCGTATCTCGTATCACTAGTTTGCAATTTTTTTCTGCTTTATGATTCAACCGTTCATCTTTCTTTGGTTAAAATATTTTTGTTAAAAGTATTGGATTGATACTCTGAAATATTTTGTATTTGTTTGTACAAAGGGAGAATTAATATCAGCTGTATCGATAATTATTTTTGTTTTTGTTTCAAATTTAACGCGTCTACTCGATTTGTTTTGTCTTTTTTATTTCTTTGTATGATTTTTAGGTTTCTTCGTTCCCGTGTATCTTACTTTTTTACCCTTTTTTTTATTTTTACGATTCCATCAATGTTACCTTTCAAAATCTTCGTTGGGGTAAAAGAAGAAAAAAGAAAATATTTATTATATCATAGAAGACGTGTTTGTCATTCGTGTACATTTTTAAATGCATCGTTGTCCAGAGTGATTTTGTGTTATTGATTATGCGCGATTATCGTCACATGTTCATTTTTCTCAATGGATTTGTTCGCAGCACCAAAATCTTATCTTTAAATATACAGAACATATTGTTAGCACGCAATGCTATTGGATTTCTATACACCTTTCTATGTTTAACAACCGTTTGAATAATACCTTGGTCATTTAGTGTTTGCAATTTTTATTTCAAATGTTTTTTACATATATATATTTACTCCTATATATACATTTTTTTTTTATATGACATTTAAAAGAATTAAAAGTATACTTTTGTGATAAGAGTAGAAAAACCAATATAAAATGTGGCTGCAATGTATTACTTTGCAT